>JAJOOF010001083.1:0-33274 GCA_029582545.1 Solanum lignicaule | reverse complement strand
ATGCACTAGCTTGAGGGGGAGTGTTAGAATATGAATAGGTTTATACAATCCTATTAGAATAGGAATAGTTTATACAATCCTATTAGAATAAGAATAGGTTTATACAATTCTATTAGAATAGGAATAGTGATAGAAATAGAAATAGGAATACAAAATAGTATCCTACTTGGTAAAGGATTGTATTCTAGGGTCTATAAATAGGGTCTCAATGTAATAATGTACACAACAATAATTCAATAATATTCTTTTCCTATATTTCTCACAGTTATCTTTATAGAAACTAAAGATAGGGAGCAAAAAAAGTGAATGAAATTATATTATGGAGAAAAAACGAGTCAAATGAAATTAGAAAAGAAAAAGGAAAAAAGATGAAAATAATGAAAGCTCAAAATGAGTATGAAATTAGATTATGATGAAAAAAGAAAATAAAGAATAATATGATTTGAAAAAAAAATGACTTGAAAAGGAGAAAAAAAGTTAAAAAATAAAGAATAAGTGAGAAAAAGGCAAAGGAAAAGAGAAATAAGAGGAACGAAAAGAAGTGAAAAAAAAAAGAAACAGAGAAAAAGAGGCAATTACCTACTAAAGCTACAAAGGGTAATTAGTTTGATGGGTAGGCAAGGGTAATTGATTTACTTTTAATGGGCAGTTCTGTATCCTTACTATTTTCGTTGTCAATATTTTTCTTTTCTTTGATATTTTCATCTCATCTTCTTCAAACCTGCTTTGTAAAAGATTTTTCTTGTAAGGTTTGCATACATCCCACCTTCCCCACTTGTGGAATCACACTGGGTATGTTGTTGTATGGAATGCTTGTGTGGATGCTAAATCAGGTCGTGGAGTTGGTTTAGATTTAACAATTATGCACGTTTTCTTTTAACCGATATGATGGCATACTGATTGGTAGAACATTGAGATATGTGAGTTGTAGTAACTCATTTTTGAGCTGGAGCTTCAGAGGTATTGTTCTTCTAGTAGCGTCTTTACTTCTGGAGAGTGAACCTTGTTGTGCTGTTAGTGGTGCAATTTGCCATGGTGTTCTCTTGGGTTTCCCTTTATGCTCTTAAATATGTAGTTGAAATAGATTGATGTTTGCATTTTGCTTGGACATCGCAATCTACACTCATCTTCAATGGATTCCTCTGGAGAGTGGGGGATCTCTGTCCAACCCCACTGCACCCCCATATAGACTCTTACATTTCTTTCTTTGAGATTGCACTTGGCATATAGCATGAACTTCTGTCAACTTGCATGCTTCTGTTTCTTGGATACTTATGAATAAGACCAAGGGAAGAAATATTATTTTGAGATCTTTTTGCATATGTTCTGCATTTTGTGCTCATAGTAACTTGGTGCATTAGTTGATTGTTGGTATGAACAATAATTTGTCTTTCTTTTTCCATGCAAATACACAGCAAGGAGAAGCAAAGAAGGCGTTACAAGTTCTTCAGAAGCCTAATGTTCCAACAAAACTTCAGGTATGGGTAGAAACTATAAAGTGCGTGTCTGGATTGACTTATTTTAAGTAGCTTTTGACTTTTAAGTTTTTTTTTTTTTTTTTTCGAAGTGTTTGGGAAACACAAAAAAGTGCTTTTAAGCACTATACCTTAGGCTTTAAAAGTACAAAAGAAGCCAAAAGCCAAAAGTTGGATGTTCCCAACTTATGGCTGATAGCTTTTAACTTATAAGCCACTTAAAAAAAGCCAATCCAAACTCCCCCCAAGTAGGAATTGTGTTTTGAATTTACTGTAATCGCACCATGCCCTACTTGATTTTTTTTGTTCTATTGCAGTACAAGTTTGCGCCAGATCTCATCATGCTTGATGCATATGAAACTGTTGAGTCATGGATGACCACTAAGAGTTTGAACCCGAGAAAGCTCATTCCTGCAATGATGCGTTATTCAAGTGAACCACATGCAAAGTAATGTTCATCTCTACCTTGCATTGAGTTCTGTGATCTTACTGACACGTTCTTCACGGCCTTGCACTTTTAAGTGCCAATTCTATTCCATTTAGTTGTATCTTAGTTTTGTGGATAGTAGGGGGTAGTTGATACAAATGCTAATATTGAACATTCCAATAGTGATTGTAGAATGGCTGATGGTGCCCTCTTTAATATCTGGGAGAATTTTTCGGTTGTAATATTACTATCTCATTTGCAATTTATACAAATTTTCTCTCAAAACCTGAGTAGCACAAAGCCATAAATATGTTGTGGTTTGCTTTTGTCCCCTACTTCTCTGAATTTAAAGGTGGAGTTGAGAAGGTAAGGCAATGTTTAGTACCTGCGATTCCAAAGTTCTTATAGTGGTCACTATGATATTTTCCGTAGGTGTGAGAAATATTGGGGAAGAATATTATTGAATTGTGTATCTACATTATTACATTGAGACATTGTTTATAGACACTACCATTAGACTCTTTTTCCGACCATGACACTACATTACAATCCTTTTCCAAGTAGGATGCTATATATTATTCCTATTTTAAGTGGGATTGGATATACTATTCTTGTTCCTATTCATATTCTAAACACTCACCCTCAAGCTGATGCATACAAGTTATATCTACCTTGCTTGTTACAAATATAATTGATACAAGGACCGGTGAGAGACTTGGTGAAGATATTTGCAAGTTGATCACTTGTATTTACTTATTTTGTAACATTCTCTTGAGAGTATCTTTTCTTTGACAAAGTGATAGTCAATCTCAATGTGCTTAGTCCTCTCATGAACAACTAGATTTGATGTAGAATGCCGATAAAACAAAGAATGATCACCTCTACTACGAGCCATAGCAAACTCCTAAATTACTATGTTGATGACTATTTCAAACTATTTCAGACCATAGAGTGACCTACGCAATCGACATATAAGGCTAGTAGACTCCCCATGAGCAATAAAATAGGTGGTTGCTCCATGCAAACTTCTTCCTCGAGATCATTGTGGAGAAAAATATTCTAATGTCCAACTAGTGTTATCAAAGGCGTGCTTAATCCCTGAAGCGAGGCTCAAAATGTGTTGAGCGCTTCGCCTCGCTTTATCTGCGCTTCAGTGTCGTCATCAAGGTTCTAAGGCAAACGTTTCCTTGCCAATGAGCCTCTTATGAAGAAGTGGAACTAAATAATTGATATTTCACTTTATCATAAAAAATTTTCCATTTCTTTAGTCATATATTTGTCATTCATGTGTATAATTATTTGTCTTGGACTAAACATATATATTTGTATTATTTTCTCCCTTTGCACCTTTTCTCATTAAAGTTCATGCTTTATTTGCGCTTCGCGCTTAAAGCCCCCACGAACCTAAGAGCTTTTTTGTGCTTTTCGCCTTTGATAACACTGTGTTCAACTGATTTAAAGGCCAATGGCAAACAACAATCATAGATAGAGAAAGGTGGACATATGCTATTTTAGCCATGGGATAGGAAGTATCATTGTAATCTAGCCAAAATATCTAAGCATACCCTCTTTTGGCAAAAGTAAATTTGAAACAGAGAAAAAAACGTCGGGAAACTCAGATTTGCCAGAAACAATACAACAATCACTAGAAAGTGCTCGAAATCTGGTATAAAATATATGGATCGTTTCGAGATCAAGATACTAGTTGATATTGAACAAGAAAAGGCACTGAAAAACTGGTTGGAATAGGCTCACGCACCAGTGTGTGGTACTTGTGTGGTTGCTGGTCCTTGAGGTGGTGTTAGATTTTGCACAAAACCAATAGAAATAGAGATAGTTGTGAGTAGTCTTCGGAAAGATGCATATTGCTACACAAATCAGATATGAGAAAGTAGTCACTGGAATGATGCACGGTGCTACACAAATCATATATGAAAAAGTAATCACTAGAATGATGCACGATGCTACGAAAATTAGATATGAAAAAACAGTCACCGGAAAGATTCCCTGTGCTAGGCAAATCGTATATGAGAAAGTAGTCACCGAAAAGATAGCACGGTGCGACACAAATTGGATATGAGAAAGTAGTCACCGAAAAGATGGCATGGTGCAACGTAAATCGGATATGAGAAAGTAGTGATCGGAAAGATGGCATGATGCTACACAAATTGGATATGAGAAAGTAGTCACCAGAAAGATGGCGTGGTGCTACGCTAAACGCTAATTAGACATGAGAAAGTAGTCACTGGAAGATGCATGGTGCTACGCAAACACTGACGGATACAGAGTTGACACAAATCAGTCCTAGAAAGTCATCTGAAATTGACGCACAGTGACCTGTCTCATTGAGATATCTTCCTCTGAATATGGGGTTCATGCATATATCATTGGCCCTACTTTTGTTAACATAACCATTGGTCGGACGGACAACATATATGGGTCATAGCGCCCCGCCGTCAGCAGAAGCTCTTTGATTCTTTACTAGGATCGTAGAGCATTGATACCACGTGAGAAATATTGGAGAAGAATATTATTGAATTGTATATTTACATTATTACATTGAGATCTTATTTATAGACACTACATTAGACTCTTTTTCCAACTAGGGCACTATATTACAATCCTTTTGCAAGTAGAATTCTATATACTATTCCTATTCTAAGTGGGATTGTATATACTATTCTTGTTCCTATTCCTATTCTAACAGTAGGAAAGCTGGAACCCCCTTGAAAATGAAGCTTTATAGGCTAGAAACACCAATTGGCCTTGCATCCTAGGTTTATTTTGTGAAGCAAATGTCTTTTTCTTGGTTTTTGTTAGGATTACATATAGTTAAGTCTTTCTAAGTGGACTGTCTTATAGTGTTTCTGTAGATCAAGTGGCTTGAGCATTCAGTTCAACTTCCAGAACTTTAAGGTGATCTGGATATTGTGATTCTTTACTTATTTTGGGGAAGAACTGTCAGTTTGGTTTCCATTTAACTGATCTTTTGTAAATTGAAAAGCTTAGATCCATTGTTGTTCTCTTTTTCTTCTGCAACTTCTCCTTGACTAGTTGCAAAATCATAAATTCATGTTGATTCCCATGTATCTTTTAATGTTTTTGATAAGTACTTAATACTTTGTACTAGACAAAAATACGATGCACAAATCTCATCTTATCATCTAGGATTCTACAGAAATTGAAGACTTTTGTGTTCTGTAGCAATATACGTGGAATATTAGTATGTCCTGATGTGCCCCGTGAGTTTCTTCCACGTTGAAGTTTCTCCTGTTTGATTGTTTTCTGCATTCAGGATACCCTTTATCTGGATAGTCTTTGTATTTTTTGGTTAATATCATTTCTACCATATGCCACCTGCAGGAATGAAACTCATGAAGTAATCAAATACCTGGAGTATTGTGTTCATCGTTTACAGAATGAGGATCCTGGCGTTCACAATCTGTTACTTTCCTTATATGCCAAAAAGGTTCAAGTTATTTAGCTTTTGGAATGCTCATCTGGTCTCATATGTGCTATGCGGGATTTATCCATCTTTCTATTTTCGTTGAGATTTTTTTAAATCTGTGAATAGTTACCCATCCATTATATCTTCGAGTACTCAGTCTGCATCTCATTTTACTCATTTACAGAAAATAATCTTGCACATTTTCTGTTGCAAATGTGCAGAAGCCACGGCAATATTTAAGCATTATGTTAATTTCCCTACTGAAAGCTATTCATCTTGATAAATTGTGATTTCATTTTAAATTCAGAGAAGGTAGCTTATATTTCACCGTAACCAGATATACAAATGTTACTTGCACGAACTGGAAGAAATCAGGACTGCTTTGTTTACATGTTACAAATTATACTTGCAAGAATTGGCAGAAATCAGTACTTCTTGATGTACCCTTTTTTTTTCCAATGCACCCAAAGTGGTCACCTAGTGGTCCATGAAGTGGGATCAGACCATGAGGTCTCAAGTTCAAATCCTAGCTGAGGCAAAAGTACTTGGTGATTTCTTCTCATCTGCCCAAGCCTTGGTGGGCAGAGTTACTTGGTACCTGAGTAGTTGTTCTTGTTGGAGGTAGCAAGGTACCCGGTGTAGTAGTTGAGGTGCACGCAAGTTGTCCCGAGACACCACCATCTTAAAAAAAATTACTGTGTAATTATTTTATAAATTATTGTTTCTTTGTCAAAGTTTTAGAACTAATCGTACCCTTGTAGTTCTTGTCATGTGTTGTTTATTGTGTTTTGATTATCACACTATTTTGCTATTGTTATTGTCTCTTTCTTGTAGATTTTACATTGCTTTTTCTCATTAACGGCGATGCTTTCTTCATTGTTTTCGTCTTCCTTACTTGGGTTTGATGCACTTGAACCGAGGGTCTTTTAGGAACAACCTCACTACCTCCACGAGGTAGTGGTAAGGTTTGCTTACACTCTACCCTCCCCAGATTGGGATTTCATTGGGAATGTTGTTGTTGTCATGTAAATGTGTCAATAAAGTCATTAATCATAGCTGCAGGGAGATCTTGGAATATCTTTGTGCACTCAATAACTTGCTAGATGTTATTTGCATGCTTGTCAATTATAAATATGCTTAGTTGCGCCTAATTTCTCTCTCTCTCTCTCCCTTTTTTTTCAAAGTAGGAAGATGAGAGTGCTCTTCTGCGTTTCCTAGAATGCAAGATTGGTAAAGGGCAACCAGGTGGTCCTGAATTCTTTTATGATCCCAAATATGCGCTACGCCTTTGCCTCAAGGAAAAGAGAATGCGAGCTTGTGTTCATATATACAGCATGATGTCTATGCATGAAGAAGCAGTTGCTCTAGCACTACAGGTTCTATTTCAATACTGATTGCCCTCTGTGTGTTTCCTGAAAGCCTGATGGTTTTCTTAATCTTACTGCTTATATTCTGCAATTTATGACCACATTAACTATTAAGTTAGCTGATTTGTCATGTTAACAATTCTCATGCATCATTTATTGTACTTTGGAATAAGCTGAAATCAAAAGTGCAAGGCATGAGGTTGGTCTATTGATTGTTGCTCGTCACATGTAGGAAAACAAGACTAAGAGCCAGCTGCTACTATTTAATAAATAAGGAATTAAAAAGATAAAAGGGAATATTTCTGACTCTGCATTCTATTTATACTCATCTGGACAGCTGTCATACAAAGGCAATTCCCTAACAAACTCCATAATAAAAGCAACTCGTGTCGCCTAATAGCTGTATAGACGTTTTGGGAGTTAACTGAGACAGAGAAACAGAATCGACTTAAATTCTTAAGGAATTAAGAACCCAACGGTGTGGCCTAGTGGTTAATGAAGTGTATCAAGCACACTGAGGTCTCATGTTCAAATCTCAGCAGAGACAAAACATTAGGTGATTTCTTCCCATCAGTTCTAGGCTTCTAGCCTTGGTGGATAGAGTTACTTGGTATATGATGCTGGTGGGAGGTGTTAGGTATCCCGTGGAATTAGTGAAGGTGCATACAAGCAAACTCAGACACCATGGTTATAAAAAAAAAAGGAGACTAAGGAATTAAAAATAGCAGTTGACTTCAGCTATTCTCAGCCCAACTAATCATAGTCATGAAATGTCCACACTTTGATTGCTTGGATCACTTATACCCTCCATTACATTTTGGGATAAAAAATGCCCCCGCTGTTATCCCAAGAGACCACAAATATCCTCAAGAGTTAACATCCCAAATTTTTGGTGATGTGACAAGCCACGTGGGACTAATCCCTCCATCTAAGTGTTGCCAACTAGGATTCCCACTAAACTATGGGTCATTAATTCTCACCCGAGTGATAACCCTAAGCCTAGCCCATTGTCCCGACCTAAACTCAATAACCCACCAAACAAAACCTTGAGATTAACACAAAATGGGCCTTTTCCAGTCAAATACATACACACTTGACACGTATATAGTATACCCTGCATATTCAGTAATACGGTTAAGCATCTAAAACACTACTTAAGCAAATAAAACAAGGAACAAAATTATTCAGATCACTAACCTTCATCTTGTGCAGGATTTTTCATCCTCCTTTTCATATTGGGTACCTAAAGTACCTCGAAAGGTGTGATTTTTCACTTGGTTGCTAGCAAGAGGGATAATTCTGTAGGTGGGCTATTAATTGGGCAACATTAATAAGATTTATTAGCTCCATCTCAATTTATGTGATGGTGTTTGACTTGAACACAAAATTTAAGATTTAAGAAATAAAAGAAGACTTTTGGATCTTGTGGTCTAACATAAACTTTATATATTTGTCTGGTTATAGATCATGTCATTAAGGATAAAATGAGTATTTTAAAGTTAAATTGCTACTAAAAATAAAAATGTGTCATTCTTTTTAGGAATGACTAAAAAGGAAAGAGTGTCACATAAATTGGAATGGTGTGCTTTATGTTAAGTCTTGGAAGGTTTCCTTTTAATATAGCTCGATTTGGGTACCTAAAGTACCAGGAAAGGTGTGTTTCTTACTTGGTTGCTAGCAAGAGGGATAATTTTGTATATGGCACCTTTTTTCCCTTGTTGCTTATAAGAATTATTAGTTTCGTCCCAATTTATGTGATGGTGTTTGACTAGACACGGAATTTAAGAAATAAAGGAAGACTTTTGGATCTTGTGGTCTAAAATAAGCTTTAGATATTTGCCTGGTTATATATATATATATATATATATCATGTCATTAAGGGTCACATGAGTATTTTAAAGTTAAATTGCTACTATATATAAAAATGTGTCATTTTTTTTGGGACTGACTAAAAAGAATAGAGTGTCACATAAATTGGAATGTTGGGAGTTATACCTTATCAAAAATAAGAAAAGATAAATGAAGTAAGAATCTGACAATCAAGTTCAAACCCTATATAAACATGTAATAATTTTAAAATGTAATTTTAATTGTACCAAAAAAATGTAATTTAATTGTCTAATCCAAATTTGGTGATGGCCTCCTTACTCCTATATTGTACTTTTAAACACGTACATATCTATCATAACATTGTTTTGACAATTTTCATTCTTTAGCCTGTGATTTAATTGTTTATTGCCCTCCTCTTTTTTATATTGATCTGGAATTTATTTTTGATGGAGTCAATTGAGGTAAGGTGTGTGCTTTTGATGCATGCAATGACGCCTCACCTAAGTGAGGCGAACGGTCCAGCTGCATAGCACCTAGGTTCAATGTTTATGTTCGCCTATAACCAAATTAAGTTGTGTTTACCTCTCTTCTCAAGACGGGTCATTTCGTCTACCACCATATCTTCTCTCTCTCGTGACTTCTAGCTTAATAGGACTAGGACTAAGTCGATTAAACTTCGTTCAACTATAAGGACATATGTCTGTACATGGTTCAACTTCTTATGTGGCTTGCTTATGCAGGACGTATTGCTCCTTGCGTTTCTGAATTGATGGAACACTAGTAGACTTGGCGATAGTCTGTTTTAAGGCTTCTCTGTCTTGCACACTCTTGCTTTTCTTTCTTTTAATTTTTGTTTTAATATTGGTACTATGATTAAGATGTTGTAATTAATTTTGTGACTGGAGTATGTGCTAAATTTGATTCTTGTAATTGATATTATATGCTCAATTTAACTTTATGCTAATTTCTGTTGCTAAAGATTAATTTTGAACTAACGTTATAAGGTGGAGTTAATTTGCAACTGAAGTTATTTGCTTCCTATTCATTTTTGATGGACAAGATTAGCTGTGGTTACTTTGTTAAGCCTGTGGAATCATTTTTGTAATGAACTTTTTAGGATATTTTAATGATTTTTGGCATGTTCTTGTAATTTTGTGCTTCACCTATTGATCCTGTCAGGTTTTTGCACTTTCCACATTCAAATAGCTTCCATAAGTTTCTTAAAGAGAATACACCATTCACTACTTCCCTTGTTTCAATAGGTTGATCCAGAGCTTGCGATGGCTGAAGCAGACAAGGTAGAAGATGATGAAGACTTGAGGAAGAAGCTTTGGCTGATGATTGCTAAGCATGTCATTGAACAGGAAAAAGGAACCAAAAGGGAGAATATACGAAAGGCAATTGCTTTTCTCAAGGAAACTGATGGTCTATTAAAGATTGAGGACATCTTACCCTTCTTCCCAGACTTTGCTTTAATTGATGACTTCAAGGTAAGTTCCACTTTGCATACTACTTAACTACTTCAAATATTTATTGGTTTTAATCCTTTAAATTTATTTATTTGTTTGTGTTAGAATAGAAATATGTATATATATTCCTACTTAGAATAGGAAGAAGAATAGGAATAGGAATCCTAGTTAGAAAAGGATTTCAATGTATTGTCTATAAATAGGGTCTCAATGTAACAATTTAGATACACAATTCAATAATATTTTTCCCATATATTTCTCACAGTTAGAAAGCTGTAATGTAGCTTAACTAAAAAAGCCTTGCCTTGAATATATCTTTCTTTTGTTAGAGGAAAAAGAACACAGAAAGCTGTTTCTGTTCAATGAGTTGAAGTTTATAAGGGTAAAATCAAAGAAAATGATTAGAAAGAAAAGAGATGTGGAATTTAAGAGCAACTGCTAGGTCTCAAATAGTTCAATGGTCCTGCATGTGCCAGTTGACAACACATATTGTATAAGAAGCAGGATGAGTTTGAGATTTTGATACTACCTTGCCTACCGTTCTTTGATCTCTCTTTTATAAACTTGATCACAACTTTATTACTTAATTTATGATTGGTTCAGAAGGATTCTGGAAAATATGTTTTTCTTCCATTTTCTTCAGAGTATAATTCGTTTCATCAAACGAATCCTTCTGTTTGGACAAACAATTTCAGTGTCGTGATAATAACGAAGAACAACAGGGTGTCTGATTTCCAACTCCTAGTGAAGAGTTGTTTAAGCTTCAGACTTTTCTGGTCTCGTTGCCTGTCACAGTAAGTTACCGTCGATGATTTTTTTTGTTTTGTTACTAAGATCAATTGAATGATTTTAGCATTAGTTGGTCAACAAACAGTGTACATTGGGTCACCTTAAATCTTGATATTACGCTACTTTTAGTGCTTATCTAAACTAAGCTTTTTGTCCTTGTTAGAATCTCGGAGATATTCTAGAATATTCGAGGATCTTGTAAATATAGTATAGCTCGATATACTCCCGTAATTATGTGTTTTGATTCTTTTTCCTTTCTTTGATTAGCTATTTAAACCCCAAATGGTTTGAGGGAATAATGAAGCTGTGTTATCTCTCAAACTCTTCTTTCTCACATGAAAATGGTCTTAGTAAGATTCCTTGATGTGCAGTAAGCAGTGAATCCAAGACAGTCACCATGCCTTTTTTCCGCTGATTTATTTCAGGCTGATTGCATCACTTTTTTCTGAGGTGGTGGGTGTTCTGCCAAAACTGATACCACCATGAGGTTGAGGAAGCTCCAACAATATAACTCTAGAAAACCACTTTGCAGACTTGCCATCACACGCCAGCTGATCCTACGGCTCCGGCTCCGTCTGAAACACACTCCAGGCGTGTGTGACCATTTTCAGCCATCTTTTGGAGCAGATCTCTTTCCGTGGGAGTTGTCCAGCCTTTCTGAGTCACCCTTGCTATTCTTCTGCATATTCCGATCAATGGAACCCTAACCCAGCCACCTCAAACTTGTTTCCCAGCCATGTTTGATTTATTCAGCGATTTTCCAGCCAACCTTTGTCAACTAGTAACTCTCCAGTCATTGTCCAGCCTACTTTGCGCAGATTTTTCAGCACCTTGAAGGTCGACCTACCAGTTTTCGATATTCCGTTTTGTTTGGCTAATCTCTCTTTACTCGATTATAATGTCACTGGGATAAGATGCTTTTGGCTCCAAATCCATTGGATCTAATACTTTGAATATATGGATGGTTTCTTTATTGGATTAAATGAGTCCTGTACAGAACATGTAAATAGACATCCTCTGAGATAGATTTTGTCGTTTAGATAGGTAATAGTGTTACTTGTTTCTCTCAACCTTCTTCTCCCAGTAGTTGGGTTATTAGTTCAGGAGCATCGGACTACATTTCTGGTAATACATCTATTTTCACTACTATTTATTACTCTCAATCTCTTCCAAAAGTCACAAATGACCAATGAGTCTCAAACCATGGCAACTGGAATAGGTCAATCTAGTCCATGATGTTCCTGGTAGTCCTGTTAATCTCATATCCATTAGTCGCTTAGCCAAAACACTTAAATGCTCTGTTTCATTGTTAGATGACTGTTTTTATACAGGAACACAGTACATCACGGATCATTGGTACCGGGCATGAATCAAATGGACTTTATCACCTTATCCTCCTTAAATCACTCATAGGTTTAATAGGATTCCAAATTAGAAAATAGAATTCATATAACTCTAGGTGGAAATTATCTTCAAATCAGTCACTCGGGAAAGAAGAAACAACTGGAAAAAATCATCGGACAGATCTGTCTCACTAGAAAACCAGGTTGCAATCGTCAACTGCAACTTGTGGTGGTATTGGATTTTAAAAAAAAACTAAAGAAACAGAGTTTTAGGGGCTAACAACTTGAAAAAAGCAACCCTAATTCTGTGAGGGATTAAAGCTTGCATCAAACAACAACAATGTCTCTGATACAACAACAACATACCCAGTGAGATCCCACAAGTGGAGTTTGGGAGGGTGGGTGTATGGCGTACGCAAACCTTACCCCTACCTTTGTAGGATAGAGAGATTGTTTTCGATAGACCCTCGGCTTAGGGGAAAAGGGATTGTTTTTCAAAATAGTTTTGAAGAATAAAAACAAATGCAAGAGTATGTAGAAATACTGACAACACAATCAGTAAAAATAACCAAAGTAATAATGAACAACATTAATAATAAATTGAAGAAATAGATAATGCCATCATAACAATAATAATACCGGTAGGAGAGCAAGTAGATGCTCTAACCTAGAACTGTGCTCTACCACAGGTAAAGATAAGTTGCTCAACTGCCCACTAATTGTCTACCCTAATCCTCAACCTCCATGGTCCCCTATCTAGGTTCAAGTCCTCGGTGAGTCGAAGATGTGGCATGTCCTGTCTAATTACCCTTCCCTAATTCTTTCTCGGTCTACCTCTACCTCTCGTTAGACCTATCATTGTCAATCTCTCACACCTCCTCATTGGGGCTTCTGTGCTCCTTCTCTGCACATGATTGAATTATCTCAGTCTTGTTTCCCATATCTTGTGCACCACTAAATCCAGTCCTACCTTGCCCTGTATATCTTTGTTCCTAAGCTTGTCTCTCCTAGCATGCCCACACATCCACCTAAGCTTCCTCACTTCTGCTACCTTCATCTTCGAAAGGTGAGAGTTCTTGATTGGCCAACATTCAATCTCATACAGCAAAGTCGGTCTAACCATAACTCTATAGAACTTACCTTTAAGTTTTGATGACACATTCTAATCACATAAGACACTAGACGCGAACTTCCACGACTTTGATACCATGTAGAATTCGAGAAATAAGAAATGCTTCTTTGTATTGCCGTATGTCTTTACATCCCATGAGAAAGGGTATTTATACAAGTGAATCCTAATTGATTAACGAAACATAATGTATTGCAATAAAAAGAAATATTCAATGTCTACTGTCACACTAGAAAAAGGAAAAATAAGTTATCCTAGAATCATGCTAATTAATTTACAAAATGAACATACATATTAACCAATGTGGGACACTAAGAGTAGTATTATATAAAATAACTATATAACACTATACTCTAAGCTATTCAAACCCCAATGGCTTGAGGGAATTATAAAGCTAAGTTATCTCACAAACTCTCCTCCTTCTTACACTTATGTTATCTTTTCATTCTGTAATGGTCATTTCTATGTTCAACTGCTTCTACATTATTCTTTTTCAATAATTTTTGTAGGAAGCAATTTGCTCATCCTTAGAAGATTACAATGAGCAAATTGAAAAACTAAAGCAGGAGATGAATGATGCAACACGTGGTGCCGATAACATTAGAAATGACATCAGCGCTCTTGCTCAGCGATATACTGTAATTGATCGGGATGAGGAATGTGGGGTAATGGCCTCCTGATGTTTGTTCTTTTGCATTTCTTTAGCATTACCTCCATCATATGCTTGTCTATGTCTTGCTTTTGCATATAATATGTGTATCCTGCAAGTTTTTCTATTGTTCATCATCTCTGCAATATATTTTGTTTCCAGACTGCTGTACATGCATTGCTGTGGTTTTCTTTCTTCTTTTCTTTTACTAAGCTTCACTCCTATATTTTCATTTTTAGGTTTGCCGGCGGAAAATATTAAATGTGGGTGGTGATTATCGAATGACTACAAGTTATATGGTTGTTGGACCAATGGCTCCTTTCTATGTCTTTCCATGTGGGCATGCATTTCATGCTCAATGCCTGATTGCTCACGTGACAAGGTGTACTAATCAAGCTCAAGTAAGTAACAGAAGTGTGTGTCCTTTCCTTACCAGCTTCTGCTTATCATTTGAATACTGGTTGTACTGCTTTTGTCTTCTGGTCTCTTCATATATCATATATGTGCAACCACATGTTTATTTATTGGATCATCTGTATTTTCAATTTTGCATTATTGATATTGACAAAACATGTTGAAAATGATCTCGTCACTTTTGCTTAGTGCAATTCTGACAACCGGAAGAATTTGGTTCTTTGCTTGAATATTTGTTTTCACTCTTTAGGAATTGTTAGATTCGACGCTAGGGTGGGGGTGAAGTTGATATTTGGTTTTACCACCTCCTGGCTATTGCCAAAGTCTTAACCACTAAACCAACACATCCAGATAGTTATTTTGCGGGTTGCCAGGTTTTTGGAGAAAGTAATAGAGTTTCTGATGATAATGTCTTTTTCTTTCTGGTGTTATGTCGGTCTTCTCAATATTTAGCTGTCTAGGAATTCTGAAGAGACCTTGGTTTAACAAGTTTTCATGGATACGACTGGGTTTAGGCATTGACTATGAGTTTTGTAATTGGCGTAGTTGGAAAATGTTCTCTAAACCTGGTTGGGTAAACACCGTTACGATCCCTTGGCCTTCATTAATAAATTGGAGTTGTTAGGAAGGTGATGAGAGAATTATGGATAATTTTCTGTGGAGTGAAGTGGACAATGGGATTATAGTTCTATGGTGGAAGTTCTCTTCATTTTTTGTTCTTTCAGGATGGTGTAGGAAATGGTTGATGTTTTATTTAGGTGATGTAAGTTATAGTTTCAAGGTGGAAGTTTCACCTTTGTATTTTGGTTTTCCAGTGTGCGGTAGAATTGGTTTGGTGTTGCCTTTCGGTAACTGTCACTAGAATAGGGGAAGTAGCACAAAGTGGTATTTTAAGAAGCTCAACATTCATGGAACAATTGATAAGTAACTTGATAGACTTAAATAGAGTGAATTGCAAGAGTTGACTTCAAGTCCCAAATCTTTGTCACAGTAAATACTCACTGTGTTTATCAGACACTTGCATGTTGGAATGGAAATCATCTTCTTGGCATTGCTGTTGCAATTTAATTTCTTTTTTTTTTGGCCTAGTGGTCAATGAGGTGATTGATTCCTCAATCAAATTAATTGAATCCCGAAGCAAATCAGGAATCCAATTACCCATAATTTATGAGTTCAATTTTATGCTCAAGTTTCAATTTTTTGTTGCCAATTGATGGGTCAAATCTCATTTCCCCCTATTTTCAAGCTTCTGTTAAATTTCTATTTTAAACCTCAAATACCATGTTTGAAAGGTGGAAATATATCCCAATATCACCATTCAAACTTATTAGTGAATATCATATCCAATATATTAATACTCTTGTCCCAAAATAACTCCTAACAAGCATGCAAATTGAAGTAAATCTTGTGCCATAATCGAACAAGAAGTCAAAACAGTGTCACTCAAATAGAACCAATACATTAACTTGTATTTCTATTTGTCTAAAATGATTAATATGATGATTTCATAATAATTATTCTATACCGAATCATAGTCATCATCATTAATTTCAATCATGCCATGAAATTAGTTTCCATCTTCCGTTCTTGTCACTTTCCAAGATCAATTTAATAATGATATTCTTCCTAGTCAATTTAATAGGGCAATATTATACCTGAGCACTACTATCAAATGCATGAACTTTCGACTCTCCTAGATCTCAATTCACGCTACTAGTGAGTTGAGGAAAAGCTCATTTACTGCCACCACCAGCTCCCCAATACCTCATGTTTCTTTGTTCCTTTCCATGATGAAAACAAGAAATGTTCTAATGCCCAGCTTAAACGTGAGCTTATTTGGCCCACATTCTGACTCCTTCAACAAATTGTTTTCTAAGGTTATGTGCAATGATTTTGGCCCAATAGTCCCAAAGTAAATTAATTATTGTTGAAAATTGTTTTCAGTTACTGCAATAATTTTCTTTTTAGCAAAATAAGTTGCAAGTTTTAGGATGATTTGAGTTTTAAATTTCTATTAGGTTTTGGTTAGTTGTTGAGATATTTTAATGTTTTTTGAATTTGGAATTATAAAGATTTTCTGTTGTAAGTTGGCTATTTAAAGCCCTCCTCTGCATAAGAAAAATATTGTGAGACATTTTCAATCAATACTTTTAACTATTTGTTGCACCATCTTTTAAAAAAACCAACAATGGTGTCAAGAGCCTCATTGATCTTATGGGATTTGTGAGTTCTTTGAAAGAACTGTTTTCAACTCATTTTTAACTCGTTAGGGCTATTTTCAATTCATTTTCAAACCATGCTTATTTTCAGTGCAAGGCTATTTTCAATCTATTCCAACCCATGCTTATTTTTAACGCGCAAACTATTTTCAACCAATATCAATTTTTAACCTACTTTTTCAATCGTGACAACTAACAGTCTCTCTTTCAATGTCCCACAAATTTTTCATCGATGAAAACTATCAAATTTGATCCGTGAAAATGAAATCTCATTTTGAAACCTATGTTTTATAAGATATTGTTATGGAAGAGAAATCCTTGCAAGAACTCACTGCAAATGCTATCATTTTCCAGTTGAAAGCATTTTCAAACAAGACAAGATTATTGAGTGTGTTCTTTAAGCACGAAATCAAAAGAAGAAAAAGATCGATATCAAAAAAACTGTGCAAGTTCAAAAAATCCTCGTGCACAAACAATCGAAGCAGAAATTGACGAGGAACAACTTTTTTAATATTGGGGGAATTGAAGCAAAGGAGGATTGTGGATTGTTGAAAATCTCTTTCAGTTACCGCAGTAATTTTCTTTTGGCAAAATAAGTTGCAAGTTTTAGGATGATTTGAATTTTAAATTTCTATTAGGTGAGGGGCTTGGTGAAGATAGCTATAAGTTGATCACTCGACTTTACAAAATTGACGGTCAATCTTAATATGCTTAATCTTCTCATGAAATAATGAATTTGATGCATAATGCCAATAAAACATGAAGTGACTAGCTCCATCACGAGTCATGCCAAATTCCTTAATTACTGTGCTGAACTTTTCAAACCAAGCTTGAGATTACTGTTTCAGACCATAAAGTGACCTGCACAATTAACATACAAGGCTACTAGACTCCCCTTGAGCAACTAAACCAGGTGGTTGCTCCATATGTTCTTCCTCGAGATCAACGTGGAGAAAAACATTCTTAATATGTAACTGATTAAATATCTAATGGCGAACAACCATAAATAGAACAAGGAGGACATATGCTCTTTAGCCAAGAGAGAGTATCACTATCACCGGAAAGAGGCACGGAACTAGGCAAATTAGATTAGATATTCACCCTTGACATTTTTGAAGAGTCCGAACAACATAGGCTCTACAGATTTGTTGATGTTCTCATTTGCTGCAACAACAAATTTCTTTTCTTTAATTAATGGGAAAATATCATATATGCATAAATCTTAGGATTGATAAGTTGTCCATGATGGTTCCAAGTATTAGTGCTCAAATATCTGTTACTTTTTAAAAAATAAATTATATCTTTGTTTCTAATAATTGTTAACGAAAAGGAGATCTAGTGCAGTTCTGCTTTTTGGCACTGGCCAATTAATTCTTCTTTTACTAACAGGACTAATATGCATATGCATAATCTTACAGTTGATACTTGCAATTATGCATATTCATGATAGGGCCACATCTGTGTCCTACGATACCATCTGTTACGTCTTTGGAAGAAATGTCTTTGCTTCTGGTAGTTACTTTGGTTGACAGTCTCTTTAGCATTTTCCTTAAATGATATTGCAGGCTGAATACATTCTGGATCTGCAGAAGCAACTTACTTTACTTGGGGCTGAACCTAAGAATGTGTCAAATGGTGGCTTGTCTGAAGAACCGCTAGCTAGCGTGACGCCCATGCATAAGGTTTGTCTTATGCCTGTAAAATATCACTTCCTTTAAGTGGCCAAGTAATTATAGAATAAGGTTTCTTCCAGTTGATTCATATGAGCTCACTCCATGTTGATTCATCTCGAAAATGTAGCCTTAGTTTCTGGCATTCCATATTTGATACTTTGCTAAACTGGATTTTCCAGATCCGGTCACAGCTGGATGATGCTGTAGCTAGTGATTGCCCATTTTGTGGCGACCTTATGATCCGAGAGATTTCCTTGCCTTTTATTCTGCCAGAAGAATCAGAAGAATCTGAATCGTGGGAGATAAAGCCACATAATCATCCTAGTCAGAGAAGCCTTTCTTTAACTGTGTGATTTTATCATCTGTTAGTGCAGGTTTCTCCCTGCAATTCCTTGTTTGATAAGTAAAAAAAAACATGTTTGTGCTGTCTAAAAGAATTGTTTGTATAATTTATGAGGTTTGGTAGTAATTATTGCAACATGAAGCTAATGGAAGCAACATGGGCATGTTGATTGTAGGGGAAATAAATTGTCCTACGATATTTCACGAATCATTGTGCATACCAAGCATCATCTTGGAAAAAGCTGCTTATTATTTCTTTTTCATCCTAATTCCTATTTCTATTGTATCATCTTGTGATAACATATGTTCCTCCAATTGTTGTATTATGGGTGAAATATAAACTTGTCTTGAGAAAAATATGATCACTGTGCTTACAGATTCCAGAAGTAGTAAAACGCTCATGTCAAGTTTTCAAAGTTGCTGTTAAATTGATGCAAACAGGAAAAAGGTTTATTTTGTCTTCTAATTTCTTGGTATTCTTTTGCTGTTGTTTTGTTCTGAAATTCACATGATATAGAAATGTCCATTTTGGGTGTGTGCTGTAGGGAAGAAAATATTTTCTAATTTTCCCATCTTCGGTTGGAAAGTAAGTTCCTTAAATATGAGAAAAAATGACTTCCCTTGTGGAAGTAGGGAAAACAAGTTCTACAAATAATATTTTACATGGATTGTGGCCTCCCATCCTCCAACACACTTCATCTTCACTCCACCCCCTTGCCTACTCTTACCTCTCATATTATTTGTCTAGATTATACACAACTACTTTTAGAATTAAAAGATTTTAACTTGCTTACCAAACATAAGAAAATAAGTAAAAAAACTAGTTTTTCTAGGAAACATTTTCCTTTATACTGAACACCTTTTACTGCTACTGCTTTTCCAGGGCAGGGATTTTCCTTTTTTCCTCCCAAAATAGCGTCTAAAATATGGTAAGCAAGGGATGGAACTATGTTCTGTAGGGTGTAACAATAAAGAAAATTGCACTTTGGTTTCTTATATTTGCTTCAAATGAGTTCCCCATTTTTGATCCTTCGAACTGTCGCAGCTTCCCCATTTTGGACAGATTTCTCCTTTCTTCCCCCATCCTTTATCAACTTCTTGAACTAATTACTCCTTTCTTTCTGCAAGCTACGGGTACCAAACTTCTCTAGGTATGCCCGAGTAAATTTCTCCCAAGACATAGTAGACCTGGTTGGTTTATAGTTTAGATATACGATCTCCACCATTGCTGCAATTATCTTAAATGCGGTGTAATAAACTCTATGGGACTCTGATTCCTAATTATGCAACCTTTCATGACATTTGATGAGAAACTAATATGCATCCTCTCATATGACCACCTTTAAACTGAGAGGCTCTATCCTGAATTGATTAAACATCTACTCCATAGGTATAGTAACCCTAGAAACTGGGGGTGGAGCAAATGTCTGGCAAAGTCATACCCCAAATAGTAGGAGCTACTGCCTCAGTTGGCTAAAGTGTTGGAGTTATTTGATGATCGGGAGTTTGACCACCTACTCTAATATAAGAACCATCTGTTGTGTAAGGTAGAACATCGTCATGTCCGAGCTCATCCAAACAGCTATGACTATAGGCACGAGTGTATTGAAGTATTAGAGTAGCAACAAATTCAGGTGGTACCTTATCTAGGCGCATCCCTTCAATATGAATCTAATTATCCGCTGAAATATAGGGAGACTTATCTCTAACATAAGCCTGATCAGCTGTCAATGCTCTAGTTCTAGTCGGCGCCACAACTCCTGCCTTGTCCTACCTCATCTACTGCCTCTATTGCTTGTTATGGCCATTGCAGCAGGTGCGGGCTCTTGGTTTCTAGTCATTGCAAAATGAATTCTTATCATTTGTAAGTGAATGAAATAAAGACTTAGTATTTGATAAGCTCAAAACACATGATAAAGGAAGTTACCCTTGTCTCAAAAAAACATGATAAAGGAAGAAATAATACAAGTTTCATAATATATTGTACCCTAGGGTGTGCATCAGTCGGTTTGGTTCGGTTTTATATATTATTGGTTCGATCTATCGATTTTCGGTTTTTAAATACATTAAATCAATAAGATGTTTTTTATCGGTTTTGGTCCTTAACGGTTAGATTTTTGATTTAATCAGTAAGAAAATACTTATAAAACAAATATATGACTTCTCTAATAAATTTGATGCGACAACACAATAATGTAACTTTACAAATGCTCATAAAATAGAAACAATAATAACAAACATGAAAAAGAAAAACTATACAAGTGTAACATAGAGAAATTAAGAGGAATAGGGTTCTTACTTTAGATTTTAACGTTTTGTATAATATGAAGTTGTGAACTTGTAACATCCCGCCTTAGAAAGAACTAGAATTAGAAAGAGCTATTTTTTGGAAAGATTAAATTTGGAAATTTTGGCAAGTTATGCTAGGTATAAGTTTTGGGTCAACTTCAAACGACCATAACTTTCAGTACATGATGAGTTAGATGGCCGATAAGATATCAAATAAAAGGTCTTGGAATCCTCTTTCCAACGCCACCGAGTTTGCTAATTTTCAAGCTCGTATGAGGGAAATATGCCAGTTTGAAATCGGGTTGTCTAGTTATGGAAAGTTACACGGATTTAAGAGGGGTATTTTGGTCTTTTTCTTACCCTATCAGATTTTATTCGTTTTTAATGATTAATTAGGGGTCTAAACTGAATTGGTTCAGTTTACACAATCAAAAGTTAAAGCTAGGGTTTTGGAAAAAGGTTCAAGAAGAGCAAAGAGGAGGTGGGCAAGATTTCGTCACGTTCTTGAGATTTGGTTGTGAATTTCGCCAAGGGTTGATCCCTAAAAAGGTATGTGAGTTCACATAGCGTTGGGTTCGTTCACCCACGCGCCAATCATGATTTATTCAGCGTAATTTTGTGCATGGAAGTAAAAGATTTGAGTTCTTGATGTGTTTTGTTGAAGTTTCCTTCATTATCTTGATTGTTGAGATTTTAAATGAGTTCTTGAGTTAATCGCATGAGTTTTAAGGTTGTTTTTTAGTAGACTCTTGTACATTAATTTTGGGTATTTGAATCTAAGTGATTGGGGAAGAAACCATTCGATTCTAGGTGAATTGAGGTTAAAAAACGAGTAAAAAAATTCGTCAAGTTTTCTGGGAAAAGGGATGGGGCGCCGCGCCACTCAATACACCATGACTTTCCTTCTGTAGTTTTGGCTCTAGGGCGCCGCGCCTCTCAATACACCATGACTTTACTTCTGTAGTTCAGGCTCTGGCGCCCTGCGCCACTCAGTATGCCAGGGTCGCCAAGTCCTCTACCCTTTCCCACTTCTTTCCGTTTGAGTTTCCTTGAATCGTACCTATGTTTCCTATTTGATTTCTACACTCTAAGGTACGTCTAAACATCATGACATCATCCATAAACATGAATCATAACCTTGAATCCATAAATTCAAATTCAAAGAAAGTTAAAAGCCAAGTCTAGAGAGTTCTTAGAGTCTTTTCAAAAGTCTTTTACAAATGCTTTAAAATTGTTTTAAGACTTGAGCATTGAGTTGAGTAAGAGTAAGAGTGAAGTTCATTTTCTTCAAAAGATTATATGAGAACTAAGTATTCCCAAAGAGTAAATGTTTTCACATTTAAAGAAGAGAGGAAACACCGATTTTCAAAAGAGCTTTTGAGCTAGTTTTGAGTAATAATCTCAAACCACAAAAAGAGTTATGTTTTTTTAAACATATGAGCTAGTTACATTTTAGGAGTAGTATTGAGCACCGATATGGGGACGAGTTTGAGTTCAGATAATTCAAAGTCTCCATAAACCGTGTAGACAGCATGGGTAGAAAATAGTCATACTTTTTAGATGATTCGTTAATGCTTTTAGCATAGACTAGTGGATCCACTTAGTGAGTAGGTTATATACCCTGGCAAAGTATAGAATGGCCCTGGCAGCGTGCGGTAAGACGCTATATTATCACATAGCTCATAGTAATGGTTGTCGGTTAGAGAAACTCCCACAGAGATATTTTGTAATCTTATATACATAGAGTTACTTGTATTTTCATATACAAACCAAGTCATTATTGAATTTTTTAATACACTGAGCTGTTATCTACATGTTTTAAAACTTGTCTTTATATTGCATTTATATTACTACTTTATATTAAAATGAGATGAGTTGAGTTGAGACTAGGTAAGTTCCTTCAATTCCCTTCAAGCTTATGTCTTATTTTAGAATTCCCCTAGCATGCTCGTACATTAATGTACTGAGGCCATTTGGCTTGCATCTTTTATGATGCAGATACAGGTAACCAAAATCAGCATCTAGTGTTTCGTTGATCTAGTTGAGCTTCAGAGTTATTGGTAAGCCTCCTTGCTTTCAGAGGATCCCCCTTTTTATTGTTTTAGTAGACTAGTTCATTAGGATGTTGTGGGTCTTGTCCCGACGTCCACCTCATTTATTAGAGGATTCATAGACAGTTAGGTATTGTTAGTTCATGAGTCTTTTTTTCATTTTCAATATTTAATTTTTAAAAACTTGAGTTGCCTCTTTGTCCAGTTGAATGTTTCCTTTATAACATTCTAAGTTTATTTCATGAGTTTATCTTTGTTGAGTAAAGTCTTTCGCTGAGTAGTAAGTCAGACCAAGGGTTCGCTTGGGGCCATCAACGGTTCTCGAGTGTCAGTCCCACCCAGGGTGTAGGCTCGGGGTGTGACAGAACTCAAAGTCACTGTGAAGTGTGAATAGAAGGCCAAAGGACAAAGACAGTAACTACTAAGGTATTGAGATTAATATATACTCTAATATTTATGTACAAGTAAACATAGTAAATTACTAATCTAAATGGGTTATTGGTTTGCCCAATAACCCAATATTAAAAACCAATATCGAACGATAACCCAATAATTTTTTTTATAAAACTGATGTGATAGAATATCACATGTAAAAATGATTTTGGCAAAATTGAGGATGTTTTCAGTTAATAAATAATGATATGGACTGAAACGGGAATGATATAGATGAGCCAAACTTTTGACGAATGGCATTGATGAGTCTTTTCTCAAAATTTGATCGTATATTTGAGTCTTTTGCGTTGATTTTATCATTCTATGTTCTTCTGTTATAGTCTTTATACAATAACCAATAAATCACCATTTTTTCTTGTCATCGATGTTTTTGCTTGGGTAAAGTGTGAGCAGGCATGTCATAATCCGATTTCTTGAGTCATGATGGCACGTACTATAACCCACCAATTGGTAAGTCAATCTGTAACCCAGACTAGTAAGTAATGGATATAAGGGTAGAAATAAGGTAGAAGTAATAATTTAATAATCGAAATAGAAAAATAGGAGGAAGCAAACCAGAATATATACAAGAGATCCTTCCCAGAACCTACATAGAAGTCACAAATACAGAGTTATCTAAACAAAAGAGTACAAGTCCCAAAAGTAGATCCCAAATACAAAGCTTGTCTCAAAAGGCAAAAGACAAGCTATGCAAAGTACGACAGGTAAGTCCATGACGTTAAGTGCTTACCCTCGCCTCCGATCAAAAGCTACAACAGGCTCGAATCATCAATGTTGATAGCTGGTGCTCGAACCTGCACACGAAATAGGTGCAGAGTTTAACATGAGTATCAAAACAACATGTACTCAGTAGGCATCATAAGTCGTCTAAGCAGGAAAAGTAAAGACAATATGAAATTATAGAATCTAGACACAAATAGAGGTCAAAGGGGGATAAAAAGAAAAGCACATGAGCATACCAAAATAAGGAACTAAATACAGCTAAATTAAACCTAACTGGACCCCCACAAGCCCAAAAGGTACACTCGTGCGCAAGTTTAAGTGAAACCCGAACAGACCCTCATAAGCCTGATAGGTATACAAAATAGCTAAATCTACTAAGAGTGAAATATTATGAGTCTAGATCCAATGAAAGCATAAGTCGGGCCTCTAACCACAAGTAACCAATAAGGGCTGCCCATCTAAAAAGTGCAGATCCCAAACCTCTCACAGTGAATGAAACTTTGAGGGGCGTCAAGTCGTAGATAAAAATTAGACCTCTAATCTGTTACTAGAAGGGGATGCCAAAGGATCTCATATCGACCATCATCAAAACCACTGCGAAACGATGTCCACTCTCAAATAATCAATATAATGCTTCAAGCTCGAACCAACTCAAAACCCAAGTCGCCCAGCGAAGAGTGAAACCTTACATATCACATACGAGGCCGTATAAAAAGAAAGAATGGATAAAGGTCATCAAAGATGAGTCCACACCTAAACTAAGGCTTATTCTATCAGACTCAAGTTTGTTACTCCAGTCTATAAGGAGTTAAATGGTTTGAAACGACGTCAGAGAAGATATAAGGCCTAAAGGCTACAAATATCATAAATCAATGGCAAGAACTAGTCTAAGCCTAGACTAAGGCCAAATATGTTCAACAACACAACAACAATATCAAACAAGACCATCCACAAGATAAGGATGATCATGTTACGACCCAATTTCGAAAACTAAGGTTTCGAAATCATTTTCGCAACTTTGGCAATTTTGTTGAGTTTTTTGGAAAAAAGTTATAATTTGGAAGTCGCCACTTAGTTTTTTAGGAAAAATTAAGAAAACCATTTTAAAAAGGAATACTTGAAAGAAAACATATTAAATAAAACCAGAGTCGGGTAAGGGTTCAAATAATTCTCTAAGGAAGGGTTTAGGCATCTTAGAGAATCCGCTAACACGCGGTTGACCGGCGGATAAAAAAAAATTTGGCTAATTTTTATAAAATGAAAGAATTACTTATAAAAATCTTGTTTGAAACTTAAATTTAAAAATCTTTTGATGTTTGTGGAAATCTCAAAAATAATCCTAACTTGAAACTTTTATTCATAGTCATGTTTTGAACCATACAATTAATCAAATTCATAAACATGGATTAAAGGACATTGTTTAACAACTGAGAAAAGATATAGAAAGTTCTTGAGTCATTCGTACCAAGTCCTAAGTTAAATTAAAAGACAACTAATTTATTTTAAGAAACTTAACAATTTTATCCTATTCAAGTGTTTGAGTCGAATAATCAACACAATCACTTAGGCGTGGATTTGAAAGCTACTACTAACTATGAAAGAATATGGATAATTCTCAAGTTAGTCTTGAAGCTTAGATTACCTAACATAAAAGAAGTTTTAAAAATTTAAATACTTAAAATAAACAACTAACGAAATAGAAGAGTTACTTAAAAAAAAACTTCCAAGGATTCATCTAAGTTAGATAAAATAAATGTTAGAAGTTAAAAACAAGTATCACAAAATCACGATATAAGGGAAAACAAAAGTGCAAATAGGATTCGGACAACTTTAAGTCCACTTGCTGCTTCTCATTTGCTGCTGCCCAGATCGGACTTTTTAAGTCCGAAAAGAGCCCAATTTTCAGTCCTTTGGAATGCTATCGCTGCTGCTGACAAATTGGACTTATTAAAGTCCAAAAATTCCCATTTTTAGTCCCTTTGGGACTGCTGCTACTGCTGCAACTTAGCTGCTGCCACTGGCTTGGGTTTTAACCCATTAATATTAGCTTCCCTTTCAAGACTCCGATGGAGGTTGACTCAAGAAGGGAAAAAATGCAAAAGAAGGGAGTCCATTGGACTCATTCGGAGAGAGTTCATGCGCAAGAAAAGAAAGAAAAAGGGAGATTAACCTTCTAATCTAACATGTGAAAATACTAAATGAAAATACTTCAAGAGCTCATAATAATTAAACCAACACAAGAAATAAATAAAATAAAAGACAAACACAGAAACTGAAATTTAACAAATTGACGGAAGGAAATCATGCAATATTTATTAGCAATGGATAGAATCTGATATAAGATGACACAAAAACGAAATAAAACAAATGACACTATATGTCTAGCTTAAGCAAAACAATCAAATTAATTTAAAGATAAGAAATATGCCAAGCCCTGACCAATACAAGAGAAAGCTAACAACTAGTCCTAACTACATGGTACTGCCATAGATTTGAGCAAAGAAACAGAAAGTAATGGAAAGCAATTATGAGTGTCTTATTCTAATTCAAAACATTTAAGAAGAAGTGGGCAGAAAGGTGTTGAAGCAGAGAGTTTTGCAGATTTACTAAGTCGCTTCCTAGGACTTAAACTCGTCATAATTTAAACAAAAAATGAACGATCTGTAAGGTGTATGAAAATCAAATAAAAAGCAAGTATGATGATCCAAGCAAAAGACCCAAGTGTCACTCAATTACAAGTGCAAGAAAACTGGTTCGAACCATTGTTTGGTCAAGCAGCAGATCGAATAGACACGATATTTTGTGAAACAAATGCAAAAGAAAAGCATGAACATGATTATATCCTCACACGTGGATATAAAACAAGGCTGTAAAGACAAAACAATACATAATTCTAAAGGAAAGCACTTCGAAACCAACATATTTCCTTGCTCAAGACAACTCAAACAGAGACCATTTCATAGATAAATTCAAATTCAGATTCAGATTACAGACACATAATTGAATAATCCTAGTCTTAGATAAGAACCTAAACGGCTACCCGAAAATTCTATTAGACGGAGAGGAATTTAATTAAATATGGGCCGAACGAATGAAAGAGACTTAAATATATATGGAAGCAAGTATAACCATGAACTTAAGGAAAAGAGTGTCATAACCCAAAACCATGCCAAACTAAGGAAAAGCTAAAATATGGTTTCCAAACTAGAGCTACAAGAGATTCACAGATTTAGAAACCATTTTTGAGGCCACTGTTATAAAAACGGACTCGAAACTATACCAAAACAGGTTACCAACGACTTAAAACCTGAACAAATATCAACTGTGAAGAACACGAGCAATAGACAGAACCATCAGACCAAAGGAAACACTAGGAAAAATAATTTTCAAAACAGCAACTCTTAACAGAGAATCTGAACTAATATTTGATATTTCTATGAATCTTTAGTACTAATCAGATGAGCAATACGAACAGAACAACAAAGAAGCTTCAAAGAAAACCTTATTAACTACTTAAATATCAAACCAAAATTTAACCCATGAAAATTAAAGCGAAGCTAAGGACACATAAATAGAAAACATAGAAAATCTGGGAATTAAACAAAAACGAAGCTAAGAAAGAAATTACCTCTTTCCGGGCAGCGGACTGGACGACGAGTTTGAAGGAGACAACTCCAACACCTCTTTAAACTCGAGCAACCACAAAAGCCACAAAACTTTAAACTATGAAACCAAAAATTCCCAAAAAAACTTTTAGGTCCTCTTTTGGTCTCCGAAAATCCTCTCTTTGAACAGTGAAGAGTGAGGGGCTTATATAGGACGATTTTTGGTTCGAAATTGAGGGGGAAAACGATGTGGGACTACTGTAAATTTTGAAATTTCTTAGAGGATAAGGTGTGAGCTGTAACGTACCATTCTCAACGGAAAAACTGACGAGGGCCGCTTGATTTTGAACAAGGACGAGCGAGGCGTCAAGATGCAAACACCTGGCTTCGTACGAGAATATTTATGTACGAGAGGATAAGGAGAGAGCACGCGCTGCTGCTGGGTTCGCGTCTGGTACACGTTTTTGGGTTTGGGTCGCAATTCTGGAGAAGAAGACGCGTGAAGGTGTCGTTCTGGGTATTGTATACATACTGTACTGTTCTTTTGCTGAAATAAAAGAGGTCGGGTCGGGTTGGTTTGTACGCATCTGGGTATTTTGGTATAGAACATTGTATTGTCGGTTGTTGGGTTGAATTAGTATGTTGATGGGTCTTCTGGAATTGAATTGGATTTGGTCTTTGGGAATGGGAATGGCAAACTTGGGCTCAAACACAACTAATTGAAGGCTGCATACTAAAGTCCAAATTAAAATTTAAAAATAATGAAGAGTTTGGTCCCTGAGTCTTGAAAACGACAAGGATAACAAAATTTGAAACTAAATAAATTATGTATCTAATAAATTAAAAAGCTTCTTGAATTGTTTACAAATGTGAAATAATTAACTAATTATCGAAGATAATACCAATTGCAACACTAATTAAAATTTTGATTAGTTTAAGGAAAATAAGATAAGTATTAAGTTAAACACATTTTTTTTTTAGACAAAATTTTAAAATATTTATAAAACCCCAAAGTCGTACACAAAACTTATATGTATATAAATATAGAAATATATAATTGCTTCTAAAAACAAAACAAAACCAAGCCTGAAATCATTTTTGGATTTTTCAAAAACAATTATTTCCAATTGTTTAAAATTTAAGAAGCTTAAAGATTAATCAAATCGTGGAGGGTCAAAATTGGGTGTCAACAGATCACATAACCCAACTAGCATGCTTCTAACATCAAAAATATTGAATCAAGCCTAAAACATGATTTCTAAGAAATATAGCATGATCAACTAGGTACCCGCCCACAATTCACTCAAATCAACATGAATTTTCACATTCAAGCTCATTTTAGAGGAAGGAAATTGTAACCTATCTTCACGCCGACCGTGCGTGCTCCAAATAACTATTTTGGAGGTTTTCCTTTTTGTACGGTCTCAGAACACTGTCATGCTATCAAAAATGGAATCATAACATTAACACGGTCATTTAGAAACAAAATCACTAAAAATGGAGATTGAACAATTTTAGAGTCAAAAGAGGAATTGTGGGACCAACATCAGTCTAGAAATGACTTCGTAAAAAGGCCCAATTCAGTCCCCTGAACTTGTGTTCAAAATGGAACACAATTCGGAGATCGGGACAGCATAATTCAACACATGCACAAATTCAGCATTAAAGAAGAGGAATTAAGCTAGGGCAACCCATATTTTGCAAAATTTACCTCAAATAGAGATTCATCAACACTTTTTCGATCACACAGTACTTAGACACAAACTCCACGATCACCCAATACTTTGAATCACTCAATTCAGACTTAAAATGAGGGAGAAATAACCTCTCAAACTTTGGAGATAGTTGTTGATCGGGGTCTAATCTTTATTTAAAAGGCCAGACCAAATCCTCATTCGCAAATACATTGGGGCCCGCGAGCGCGGACCTTGCGAACACTTCAAGGGCCTCACGATCCGCAATCATGGTGAAGAGAGAATCAGGGACTCTCGAACAGGGCAGGGACTCCGCAAACGCAGTTGGGATTTCGTGAACGCAACCCAAGGCCCGCGAACGCGAATACCATTTTGGCCTACACCCTGATGCCTATCAGCTGGTTTGGCAACATCAAAATCTAAGAAATAGCCTGGAGGGTCATTACAACATCCATTACTAAAAGGAATTTCGTCCATATTAAGATCCACAAAGTACCTAAAGGCTCAAACAAGTCGGGAAACAGATCACGCATCTCATGTTTGGTCTCCCAAGTAGCCTACTCAACTAGGCGATGCATCCAACAGATATTCACCACAATAATGGCTCTTAAACGCAACCACCGCACATCTCTGGCTAAAATAGCAACTAGCTCCTCCACATAAGTCAAATGGTCATCCAGCTCAACCACATCCTACTAGAGCACATAAGACTCATCGAGAATATATCTGCGCAACATCAAAAGATGGTAAATCAAGTGAATAGCTGAAAATGCTGGAGGTAGGGCCAACTCATAAGCAACCTCACAAACTGTCTGGAGGATATCAAAATGATCGGTATACTTGTCATGCCTCGAGCTACCCCGAGATGCGGACACGGGACCTAGGACCACAAGTGACCCTAAGCTAACCTTGCTGGCATAATCATGAGCATACTAAAGATAAACTGAGAAATAAAATTGATGCGGAAGCTAATCATAAATAAATCTGAAATGATGGGGGATACCCATATACTAAAATTGAATATCAAATCTGAGAGTTTAATACAAAAGAAATATCAAACTCAAATACTAAGCTGAATCTACCTATGTCTGAAATAAGCCTCTAACTGACTAGAAATCCTGGGACAGACCCCAGCTAAGTCTAGCAAACCTGAAACTAAAAGATTGTGAAATAAAAGATAACATGACTATTGTCCTCGAAGAATGAGGACTCACCAATGTAGCTGCTGAACTGAAGATCGGGAACCGATCTATGCGTGATCTGACTATTGAGGACCTGAACCTACATCACGAGAAGATGTAGCGAAGAGTATGCGTCAGTATTTGAATGGTACTGAGCATGCAGGATAGAGTAAAACTGAAATAAATATATAACTGAACAAGCAATAAAGCAAGAGTGTAATCTGAACATGATATAGATACTAAATACGGAGCTGACTGAATGCAATGACCAAATTTATAACATATTAAGACTGAATATTGACTGTACTAAAATGTGATCAATGCAATAGAATCTTACTGAACTGTGGGAGCTACTAATAACCGATAATAAAACCACATGAGCTAAATGCGGAGTCCGATGTATAAGCCCCATCGAGAGGACCCAATATACCTGGTCAAAGGTATAGAGGCATGCTAGTGTAATCACTAAAATGATGCCTACAGAGGAGACTTACAACCTACGTGGCTCGTAGTTCTGGGACTATATGAGTGACTGACCCTAGTCCAACTCGGTATTATGCTACTCCCAAGAGATTAAGTGATTAACATATTATGACTGAATTACTGTATTATACTGGATAGCTCAAAACTGCCATGCAAACTGAGACTGCACATTAATATACTGATAATGACACATTTTAGACTGAGGCATGTATGTCTAAAATACTTAAATATCTTACCTAGCATGTCTAATTCAAGAACTAAAGAAATACATAGCTAGGGTTCTGAAATTCATGCAATAAACGAAGTAATAACATGATAATCTGATTTGGAACATGTAAATAAGTAATTCATGATAATCTGCTGAAGTTCTAGAAACCCTAGGTCTAGTTGATAATAAGGAATCAAGAATCTAACTGAAATCTAGGGACCTAATGGGTAAAAGGAATCCACTAGTGAAATCCCACACACCTGGTGACGAATTCCACGGAGAAATCTTTTGATTTTGGGGTTGGAACTGATGGAATCTCGCTGCATTCTTAAACTAGGGTTGGTCAACCTCTTGCCTCGTTTCACGTTCTAATTTCTAAGTTTTTGATGAAAGATCTGACTTAGGTAAGTTCTAGTTATGTTTCTAGGCTAAAAATAATCAAAACCACGTAGTTTAGGGTTAAAACGACGTAGTTTAGGGGTCCAACAAAATAGGAAAAGACCAAAAGACCCCTGACTTAAGTTGTAGACGGGGCTGACCACGGTCCCTTTCACGGACCGTGAAAGGGACCACAGACCGTGAACGCTCTCGTGGTCTTTACTTGGTCCTGTGGTTCTGAATGTTCTTGTCACGACCCGAGTCTACACCCTGGACGGGGGCGGCACTCGAAGACCATTGCTGGTCCCCAAGCGAACCCTCATCCTGGCTGACTATAAGCGGAAGACTAACTTAAGCATGCAAAAGCTTAAAACTGAAATAAGAGTTCATAAAAACTTAAATACAAATTTTAAATCCAAAGAAAACTCTTAATAGTATAATATATTTAACTCGCCCCAAAATGGGCAACTTAAGTCTTTAAAACATTTAATAAAATAAATGAATAATACAGACTTCTCAACTTTACTGACTATCTTTGAAGCCTCTAGCTGATAAAGATAGAAGTCGGGACAAGACCCACGACATCCTAACAACTGATATAACTGAAAGGTAAATGAAATCCTCCGGAAGCAAGGAGGCTCACCATAGCTAACTTGAACTCTCAAATGTATCAACGAAGCTCCTATTGATGATCCTGAATACATGTGTCTGCATCATAAGAAGATGCAGGCCAAATGGCTCAGTACGTGGAATGTACGAGCATGTAAGGGGAATTCTAAAGCATAACATAAGCTTGAAAAGAATCTAAAAGAAACTGAAGAACTTACCTGGCTCAACTCAACTCAACTCAACATAACTGAACTTATTTCAATATAAAGCAGTTTAAAACAAGTGCAATATAAAGAAAAGGAAAACTGTTTAAAACATTATGTTAACTCATAATCATAATATCATAAAAGACATACCATACTCCCTCTCAAAGTCTACTTGTGCAATGCATGAATGAAATCCCATACCCCCATTCATACTAAGTAGAACCCCTTGAGGAACCATGCAAATACTGTTGTGGGAGTTTCTCTAACCGACAACCATCACTTAAGAACTATAGTGATGATACAACGCTTTACCTCACGCTGCCGAGGCCTATCTTATACCTTGTCGTGATATAGGAAGCTAACTCACTAAGTGGATCCACTAGTCTATGTGAAAAGGGTTAATCTAAAAAGTATGACCCTTTTCTACCCATGATGGCTACATGGTTTATGGGGGCTGTGAGTTGTCTGAACTCTCCCCCATATCGGTGCTCAATACTACTCCCAAAAATATACTAGCTCTTATGTTTTAAAAACATACTTCTTTCTGCTGATTTGAGATAATTGCTCAAAAACTTAGCTCAAAGGCTATCTTGGAAATCTCAGTTCCCCTGCTTGCTTCATTTAGAAAGCTATTTCTCTTTTCTGAAAACTAGCCCGAAGGTTCTTTGAAAATCGAGGTTTCCTTTCTTGTTTAAATGTGAAAACATTTTAAACTCTTTGGGAATACATAGTCCCCATATACTTTTGAAGAAAAGGACTTCAAACTTTTACTCTTTACTCTTTACTCAACTTGATCTTTAAGTCTTAAAACAAAGTTAAA
>JAJOOF010001082.1:0-69320 GCA_029582545.1 Solanum lignicaule | reverse complement strand
AGCTAAACAAGTTTCCGGTAACTTCCGAAGCACATTTTTAAGAACTTTTGGGTCAAATTCAAATATAATCATTTCATTAAGTTCTCGACTCCAAACTCACATGTGAGGCTCTAGTTTCACTCTATCATTTTTCGAGTCGTTACAGGAACTCCATTTGCTCGCGAGTTCTGGTTAATAGGCTCACCTCTTCTGTTGTAAAGCACACACAAGCAAAACACAAAATTGAAAGTTAAGTGAGTAAACTACGACTAACAAAAGCAAAATTCGACTCTACTAAAAACTCTCAAGTAACACCACTCCCTGGCAACGACGTCATTTTGATGTTTGTGTAATCAAGACAAAACTTCCAATTCAAGTGTCTACGATCGTACAATAGTAATATAACCCAACCGAATGGGTTGGGGTCAGTCCCAAGGAAGTTGTTTCTGAGAATTAATAGTTAAGCGCGAATATGCTAGAGTTAACCATAGTTAAAAATATTATCGAGTAAAAACATAATAAATTAAGGGGTTGACACGAATGTCAATTATCAATGGGGGGTTTGTATTCAATTAATGAACAAAAACAACGAAAATAAGAAGATGCGAATTAGGGAGACGGGGTTCTTAGGATGTGATAGGAATATGGGATAACTACACAATCGGGTAAATGTTATTGATAGTCAATTGCTGAACATTTGTAACTAGGCTAGACTTTAGTGGGGGTAAATTCTCTCTCGAGCAACTTACCCCGAATCAACTCGGTTTCTCTCAAACACCAAGTTGCCGCAATTAAGCACAACCTCCGCCTTAGCCCATTCACTCTCTTGAGCTGAATGTGTGGGAAAAGGCCTAGGATTCACTCTCTCGAGCTGAACCAACAACGACCCAATAACCACCGGCTATCGATTTAGTAGTCTTAGTTTTAAAACCTCTCTCTCGAGCAAGCCAAAAACACTAAGATAAAATCGTATTTGCAACTACAATCCCATTAAGTTCAAACACAACTACTAAACAAAATCACATTTAAACAACACCGTGCATGAGACTTTCATCTCACACGGCTCCTAAGTGATAAAAGAAAGAAGAACCCATTTTCTTTCTTTTTTGATTACCTTCCTCACGTATGTATAAGACTGAATCCATTCGATTTCTAAAAAGGATTACTAATCTACAATAAGCAATACCCAACAGTAAATTTAACCCATATTCACAAAATCACACCCCAAGAATTGGGGTTTTAGCTAGATATAGAAAAAAGTAAGAAAATGGTACCAAATCGAAGTAACATCAACTGGGTATGATTTATATTCACTTCAATCGAGTTTAAGATGAAGAATCTTCAACACCCACTTCCAATTTCTTGGAATTGGAAGTCTTCAAATCTTCAAAAGCTAAGCATAATGTTCTCTACTTGAAAACTTAGAAAATAAAATGTTGTCTTTGAAATTGCATACTAAGATAAAAATTCAAACTAGTATTTATAGTTGTAATAAAATGTGCTGCGAAGGATCACTCGACGTAGTTAGTCGGGATCGTCGATGCACTGCGAAATCCGTCCTTTGGTTTGCTTCATCGTCTTTCAGCTTTTGCCTGCAGCATCTTCACGTTCTGGATCATTAGGCGATATAGTACTGCTTCGCAGAACTATTTGGCGATGCGCCGACTGCTCCCTTTCATCGCCAACTTGATCTTTTCCTTCGGGGCTCAGCACGCTGGAACTTTGGGCGAGGTTAAGGCCATTCGGCTATTCGCCTAATGCATTAGGCGATCCTCAGGCCTTCTTTTCTTCGTCTTTTTAGTCGTTGTGTTCCTTTTTTCCAAGTAGTGTCCATGCTTTTCCTTAAACTCCAAATACCTGAAACTTAAGGATTTACATCAGTTATTGAGACAAAATATGCATTTGAGGACACTGATTCTATTAAAATGAAGCCCTAAATGAGTCCAAATCGTGGACTCATCACCCTCACGTCGTCATTTCTCATTTGACTTGGCTTCGGCTACTGCTTTGGCTTTGAAAAATGATTAATCGAGAGATTATTTTTGGACAAAATTTTCTTTAATTATTTAACTAATTATTTATTTAGTTAATCATTAAATGGCCAACTCAAAACGACTGCGCGATTTGGTTTACTTTTTTCCCGTTTTATTTTTAAAATTCCATCATTTTTATGTATGTTCTGAAAGGTTGCAAACTTTTAGGAACGGACATATCTTAGTGACTGTTCTAAAAGGTTGCAAACTTTCAGAAACAATACTTCTTGGCTATAAATAGCTGCAATTCCTTAGACTTTTACTACGATATTTCTCAACTTCTTCTCCTTTTTCTGCACAATTAAATCGTGTCCTTTGCTCCCATTTGAGTGACTCGTTGACACCATTATTTTCGTATCGATACACTGGTGAGTAAAATCGTTCTATCTTGGGAGGATCCATTCTTATAAACCTCTGGAGGAATAATTTCCTTAAGGACACACTGATGAGTAAAATCGTTCTATTTTGTATGTTTCATATTGTTGTTACATGTTCTGTTTTGTTTATAGTCATTAATTTCTACTTATGTTATTAATTTATGGTTTTGATTACATGCTTTAGATTTTATTGTTTTTGTTTTACTGCAAAGTTATTACTATACGTATTTGTTAATACAAATTAGTTAACACCTAGCTAGGTCATCCCATTTTCATTAATTAAACTCTTTCTTTCTCGATCTCGATATCGGGATAGGGAGATAGAGAGATAATATTAAGGTTGAACTTCTAATGATTTCAATTCAGAGATAGGAAATATCTATGTGTAACTTAAAATTGAAATGTAATTAGTACTTACCTCTTAGTTTAATTCGGAAGAGCTAGATAATACTCCCCTCTTCCTTTTTAGTTGTCATAGTTTTTTTTTTTTATAGTCAAACGATATGAATTTTGTCTAACATTTTAAGATGTATTTTTTCATCATATTAATATGAAAAAAATTGCAATTTATAATACTTTCCATATAGTATTTGAATATCTAAAAATTTATTTTAAATATCGAATGAATGTAATATAATTTAGCGCAATATGACTACTAAAAAGGAACAATGAGAGTAGAAATTAAAAAAAATCCACTCTACCTACCCTCGTTAATTAGCTTTTGATTAAGTTTTTGAAGGCAAACTAATACGAAATCAATCGTCAAAAGACTTTCGAAATTTAAATAATTAGCTGGTGGGGGAAGGGAAGAAAATGAGTAAAATAATTAATGTTTGTTTGAGTACTCCATTATTATATAACTTATGTCTCATTCACCAAGATTTATTGATTATTATTAAAGACGAGAACATTTGTGGATTATCAAGTTCCACGCATATCACCATTATTGAATTGTTGACGTGATTTAAGGTGTGAAAATAAATAAAGGGTGTGTGCAAATTGCAATAAATTAATTGATACGAGAAAAGTAAGTAAAATTGTCCACGTTGTTATCTTGGATAATAGTACATTTTCTCTGCTATGATAAAAGAAGATCTATACTTTTTTTACTTTCTATGTTCATTTTTAGGGATAATTTCCGAGATTTCTCTTCGGGTGTAATTTCATAACACACATCTCTTTGTATTCTTCCCATAGCGACATAACAAATGAAATATGTTGAAATTAGGTCACTTCCTTGAAAGAGTTTTAAGAGTACTTCCTTTATGGAGATAAAATTAAGATTGTTTATCGATTAGAGATAAGGGGTTAAAAATATATTTAATTTTTTTTTTTTTTTTTAGTTTCATATCTAAACTATTGAGAGTGTGAGTTATACCTAAACTATCACTTATTAGTTTAAGAAACACATCTTTTTTTTATTACTCTCTTATTATAGTGTGTGTAATATACTCCCTTTTATTTAAAAAAAATTGTCACATCACACTTCACATGGACAAAACATTATTTCTTAAAAAAATAAATAAATTATTACTATTAGTTGAAGTTAAAAATTAAAGTATAACTATTTCCTAAAAAAAGTTATAAAATAAAATGTAAAATATTTCTCTTACCCCGCTCCCCCCTTCCTTTCACCGTACTTCCCCATCCCAATTTTTTATTTTTTTTTCTAAAAAAATTCTTTTATAAAAGTTTTTAAAAAAAGTTCTTACTTCATCTCCCCCGTCCCTTCAAATAATAATTTAGACGTTATTATGTTTTTAAATTATAAAATAAAAAATAAAATAATTTTTAAGATCCGGTTTGGATAATAAAATTATTTATTTTTAAAATTATAAAATAAAAAATAATAATTTAGATATTATTTTGTTTTATAATTTTTTTTAGGAAATAGTAATACTTATATCTTTAGCTTTAAGTAATACTAATATATAATTTATTTATTTTTCGTCATGAAAGAATGTTTGGTCCAGGTGGAGTGTGATGTGAAAATATTTTTTTGAAATAAAAGAAAGAATGTATTACACACTATGCTGAGAGTGTAATAGAAAAGAGAAATGCATTTGTCAAATTAGTAAGTGAGGATTTAAGTATGAAACTCACATTTTTAATAATTTAGATATGAAACTAAAAAAAATAAAAAATTTAGGTGTGTTTTTAACGCTTATCTCTATTTTTTCTTAATATGTGCATTGCATCACAAATTAAGTTAATATGAATAAATATAATTGTGGCTGTATGTGGTGACAAGACGAATCAGTGTTGGTAACGTGTATAGCCGTCAATATGGGCTAGGCCTAACCCGTGATTTGATAGGGCTGGATTACGATTTTTGGAACCCATTTAAGAAAAGGGTTTTTTAGCCGGACCTGAATAAGCCCACCGATTTGTGGGGCTTGAGAAATATGGATAGGGCCGGTCCATGGGCTAAAAAAAAATTAATTAAAAAATAAAAATAAAATAGAGTATTAAAAATAACGAGTCTAAACTCAAAATCTGTTAAAAGTTTGAAATATTACAATTTAAATATAAATTATGTTTATAAAATATGTACTACATAAAATAAAATTTTCCTAAAATTTCTAGGGTATCACTACATAGGCCGTAACCTATAGAATGTTGTCATAGTTTTTGTGTTTTATTATGATAATTGAAAAACAATTAGGTTAATATTTCTATTTAGTTATTTATGCTTTTACTTGAAATCAAACTTAATAAATATTATAAAGATAATTTTATTTGTGGATTTGCTTAACAAGTAGTAACATTAAAATCATGCAATATTGTCTTATCGATATTTATGATAATATTTTAAATTATAATTTAATTTAAAAATTATATTTAAAAAAAAAACAGGACTAACCCGTAGCCCATGTATTTGTGGGCTGAATCCATCATTTTCTGGCCCACACCAAAAATAGGCTAGCCTGGCCTGATTCGTATAATTTCAAAGTCTGTATGAGTTAATCCGAATGGAGTGGCCAGCCATATTGACAGCTCCAGCAACGTGGAAAAACAACAAAAATGTAAGTTGAACCAAAGAGTGACGACAGTTACACTTCTCCCTTGCCGACAGAGACTTTACTAACGTGTACAAATCTGTAGGCCCCCCAATCTCAACTTGTCTATTTTCTTTTATTCAAATTTATTTTCATTTTCTCACTTGTTTATTTTCATTTTCTCATTTTTTAAAATTATGCTTTCAGTCTTTTTGTGTCTTTATTTAATTGGACATAATATAATATTATGCTTTCAGTTTTGTAGAAGATAATCATTTTTTAGAAATATCTTATAATTATCATTTATTTATTTTTACTACCTTCTAGATCTACCTATGCTTTCAGGTCCCATTTCAATTATTGTTTCATTTTATTTTATGTTTATTTAAAAATAAAAAAAAAGTATGCAATATAATTTCTAAATTATTAGATTTTCTAGAGAATTAAAAGATATTTATTAAATATTACAATTATAAATGAAGATATCTATTTTTAGCTAAACTAGTTACTACTCTATTAATTTTTTATTTTTTTGGAAACAAAATTAGAATTAATTCGAGATGAAAAGTATCAAACTTTTACGTCTTATTGTGTGGGGTCCAATAGTTGAACGTTGTGGCAGGTAAGGGGTGGGGCAGTTATAATAAACTTATAACTGAAACAACGGATACACTATATCCTTTCTCTTCCTTTGTAGATAAGGATGAGTGGAATCCTTGTTATTTTTTACAACTACTTCATACTGTCATTTCATTTCATTTCCAATCATTATATTTAGGATTCATTCGACCACAAATATATATTTTTTAAAAACTTAAATAAAAGTGTGGAAATGGTGTTGGGCATATAACTTATCATTACTTGGTAAATATCTTTGCCAAACATACTTAATTTTCAAATATTAAAAAATCAATATTTGGGTCAAGTTCTAATATTTAAGAATTTATAAAAGTTAAAAAATTATTCAAACTTCTATATTTTATAAAGAGCACCCATCATTTATGAATTCCCACTAATATTTATCTACCAAATTACTCCATCAATAACTAATAATAAGATTAAGAAAAAAGAACAATTTGTTTTTTAGTGAGTTATAATTCATCCCGAATCAGTGACAAATTTGAGTATGCGATTGCTATTACGATCCAATTCACGGAACCGTGCGACACCTACTCTACCACCTAGATAGAAGAATCCTCAATCCCCGAACTGATTATAATAGAAAAATAACCAAGTCATAAGCTAACACCCTAAGGGGTCGTTTGGTAGGAAGTATTAGGAGAAATAATCCATATATTATTGATGGTATTATTTAGTACTATGTTTGGTAGAATTTTTGGGCCTAGGTATAACTAATCCACAGATTAGTTATACACCCTACATTGTATTATAGGATGTATTACTAATACCTTTCATTTGGTGGTATTAGTAATACATTTAATTTAGGCTTAAGTCATCTGCGGCACCTCAAAGTTGTCCGCATAATTCACTTAGACACCTCAACTAGGACTAGTACCTATTGAACACTTTTATCTATCCAAAACCTGTTCCTATTAGACCTTTTTCGATAATCAGTAAAAAACGTAAAGTGTGTGTGATACACTTGCTATGATGTGGCAAAAATGACTAATTAAAAAATGACATGTGTCACTTGACCCCAACAACTATAGATTTTTTTTTATATTAAAAAGAATGAAAATTATTTCAAATAAATTTTATATCTATTTCTTAATAAAATAAATAAATGAAATGACAACCCATTTAACTCAACCCCACCCTACCCAACCCCTTTTCTTCTTCATCTTCTTCTCATAAATTTTCTTTTCTCAAACCACAAAAGCCTTCACTGCAAATTACTTGCAGATTCGACTTTTATTTTTTATTTTTTTTTAATTCCTAATACGTGAGAGAAAAAGATATTCAAAGAGATTGATACAATAGTGATGAAGAAGTTTTTCAATGGTTACTCATCCGGAAATCGATTGCAAAGAAAAATCGAGAGGACCCAAATTAATTTTATCGAAAATTATTTTTCATTCCTAATACGTGATAGAGAAAGATATTCAAAGAGTTGGTACAAGAGTGATGAATAAAGGAAGTTTACCAATGGCTAATCATCTTGAAATCGATTGTAAGGAGAAATCAAGAGGACCTAAATTAATTTAGCGAATTATTTGATATTGTTTTTGATAAGTTTAGTGGGTTTACAATTTTATTTGAATGGTAATATTTATTCGAAGGTGACCGGAAATGGAGATGGAATATCGACTTACTTTTTTATCCCAATGTTCAAAAATCAGCTTTCGTTATTTTTCTTGAAAATTTAGTTACTTGATTCTGTTTGTTTTTTTCATGAATATTGAAAAGAAATAGAAAAGAAAAAAAAATGGTGATTCTTTAGTTGTCTTTGAAAATTTAAATTTGGGGAAGAAAATGACTTGAAGGGGGTAGGGGTGCTCTTTTTTTTTTTTGGATTAAGAATTATTATTTTTAAAAATATTAAAAAATTATTTTAATTTATTTAAATGCCAAGTGTCAATTAAAGAAGAAAAAGTGTAAGTTTTTTTGGAAAAAATAAAAATAAAACAGTATTTCAGAAAATTTCACGCTCCCTAAGGAATTGAAAAACACTTCTTTTGCCATATCAGCATTTTGTGTTTAATAGGTACATTTTTTAAACAATCTAAGTGTTCAATAGGTAATAATCGTAGTTAAGGTGTCTAAATGAAATATGCAGACAACTTTAAGGGGCCGTGGATGACTTAAGCCTTTAATTTAATACCATGGAATTATCTATGTAAATACAAAAATATCCCTACTAGTAAATTTATTTAAATAAATTAGCTTACAAATTTATTATTTAGAGAGAGTTGTTTGTTAATAAATTAATGCAATAAATATCAATACAATATTTAAAATGTGAATTATTCAACACTTACTAATTGAAAAGGCAAATATATCACCAAATGATGTTTGTGATCTTAATTGAATATATTATTTATTGATTTATAGGTGGTTTCAAATTATTTTTATTTTGAACAATTTATAAATTGCATACATATTAAAACTACAACTTGCAAATTTTATGTGTACATGTAGATGATTTTTTTTATATTACTTTTGTTTACTGTCTTTCCGGTTTTAAAGTAGCTGGTCTATCTATCCTAAATTGAAATTTAACGTTTTTTAAGTGATTAATTTATTAAGATAACAATTGTTTACCCTTAAATAATTCAAGTGAAAAAATAGCAAACATAACAACAACATTGTTCTTCTCCTAGCTAGTTAAAAGGTCATAAAAAAATAATATTGTCCGATAATTATCTACCTTGACCCGATTACATAAAATAGAAAATCTCATAATAATTCAAGGGCATAATTGGAAAGAAACTTTTTGTATTGTTCTAATCCAAACACAAGATGAGGTGGGAACCAATGAACCAAACACTTTGTAGAAATGTCACGTAAGTATGGAGAAATCAAGGATTGTATTGATAAAAAATAATGTTGAGTTACAAGCTCTTTATATAGGAGAAGATTCCTATTCTAGCTATACTAGGAATCCTACTACAACACAAATATATTATATACATGATATCCTAGTCGACTTTAACCTCCTACACTATCCAGTAACTTAGTCGTACATAATTTAGGATTTAGTAGTCTAGTCCTAGTATGACTCTAATTCTAACTCGGCAGCCTGCTTTGGTGGACTTGTTCCTTCAACATGTTCCATCAGTCTCCAGGCTTCCTTCAACATTTCCCCTCAAGCTAGTGAGTAGAGGAACTATAACTCCTAGCTTGTTGTGAAACCCAGAAAAAACCTACTTTGATAAGGCTTTGGTATAAATATCAGCTAGCTGATCCTTAAACTTCACAAACTGAGTAAGAAGTTGTCCTTTGACCACTTTCTCATGAACAAAATAATAGTCCATTTCAACATGTTTGGTTCTACCATGAATAACTGGATTAACCGTCATGTACAAGGCGCTCATGTTATCACAATACAACGTAGGAAGAGATCGAAGGAACACTCCAAGGTCATGAAATAGATACATGATCCAAGTCATCTCTGCGGCAGTGGAGGCTTGTGCTCTATACTTTGCTTCAGCACTTGATCGGGCTACTGTGGTTTGTTTCTTGGAGGTCCAAGAAATACAATTTGCACCTAGGTAGATGCTATAGCATGTAGTTGATCTCCTAGTGGTGGGACAACCTCCCCAATCAGCATCTGAGTATCCATACAACCTACATGGTGATTGTGAAATATTTCTGAGTCCAAAGTATAAAGTACCTTTGACGTACTTGAGAATCCTTTTTACCCCTTGAAAATGGTCAATGTTTGGGATTTGCATAAACTGGCTTGCTAAATTCACAACATGGGTGATATCAGGTGTTGTGAGGGTCAAATACTAAAGGCTTCCTACTATTATTTTGTACAAGGAGGCATCTGACTTCCCATAGCTTCATGCAAACCATGCTTTTAAGTTAAAGGAGTGGCTACAACCTTTGCCAAAGTCATCTTTGTCTTGTCCAGCAGCTCAACAACATACTTGCTTTGACTTAAGTGAATTCCTCCTTCGAAATACTTCACCTCAATTCCTAGAAAGAAGTGTAAAGGGTCAAGATCTTTCATAGAAAACTCATTCCCAAGTTGTAGAACCAACTATGAGACATGTGATGGATTACTTCCTGTGACAATAATATAATCCACATATAACAAGAAAAATATTTTACCTTTGTTAGTTTGCAAAGAAAATAGGCAAAAGGGTCTGGTGGACTCTTGTACTTGTATGAGTTTGTATTCTAAACCCTTTTACTTAATCATTTGTCAACTGAATCCTTAAACTCTTCGAAACAGTACATTTTAAACACGTTTTCTGACTTGGCGTCGTATGTGGCAGACACAACCAAGGAGCGTGTGATACACACACCTGAGGAGCGTGAAATCTGGTTAAAAGGGTCTAATAGCCACATTAGGATTTTATAAAGCCATCTTCTTCCCCATTTGCATTTAACACCATTATTAGACAAATTTGAGCTTTTTCTTACCTCTTTTTTGATCTTCTTTCTCCAAATTTCTTCTCCATTTTTTTTCCATCGTTATACTCCGCTTTTTTTTTTCTATGTATTTCCAGTTAATTCTTTGCTTCATTTTGTGGTTGATCCTATTGTAGTTTTCTACATCATCATGAAAGTTGTTTTTGTTAGAATCCTATAATCTAATAGAAATCATGAAACATGTAATTGAAAGCCTAACAAATAGAATCCCCAAATATTTCAAAAGAATCAGTATAATCGACTAAAAACCTAAAAATAAAATAAATACATAAATAGAAGATGAAATCTAGACTAAACAACATACACATACGAAAATAAGTTACATAATTTACATAATTAAATTAAAAATCGAACAAAACCAACAAAAATACTCAAACAATTTTGTGAGAATGAAGAAAAAAATGAGAAAGAAAAAATGTGGGTATATATAGCCACACACAGATACTGGTCTAGGACGACATTGATACACTGTACACTCAAGCGGTGAACCTCTCTTCTTCGATTTGGATGAAAACAAAGACGGATTGCCTTGATTGCTGCTGCTGTTTTTTCTTCAATGAAAAGAGTAGAAGAGGTTGAAAAAAAGTGTAAGGAAGATGAAAGAGAAATGAAATGAGATTGTGGGGGAAAGTGGTGGGTTTGGTGGGAAGAGAAAAAGGATAAAAATTAGAAATGAATTAATTAAATATAATAAAAATATCAAGATGACATGAAGTGGTATATATATACACGTGTCATTTTATAATTATTTTTAAAATTACGTGTAAGGCGTTTGTGGTACACGCACAACTAAAGGGTAAAAAATGTGTTTAAAATGTTGAGTTTAGATGAGTTCAGGGGTCCAGATGACAAAGGGGTAAGTAGAAGGGTTCACAATACAAACTCATACAAGTATAAGGGTCCACCAGACCATTTTGCCAAGTAAATAAGGAAGGGTCAGCCTTACTACAAATGAAACCAAGGTGTAAGAGATGCATGCTAAACCTATCAAACCAGGCTCTTGGTGCTTGTTTAAGACCATACAGTGTCTTTTTAAGTAGACACACATGCTGAGGATACTGTGGATCAATAAAACCAGGGGGTTGACTCATGTACACCTCCTCTTGTAGGAAGCCATGGAGAAAGACATTTTTGACATCTAGTTGTCTAATTTCCCAATTTGAAATGACAACAATGGATAGAACCACCCTAATTGTTGTGGCTTTAACCACATGACTAAATGTTTCTTCAAAATCTATCTTTTCAAGCTGCGAGAATCCCCTTGCCACAAGTCTGGCCTTGTACTTATCTACTGTTCCATAAGCTTTCAATTTTGTCTTGGACACCCATTTGGAGCCAACCAAGTTTATACCAGGGCATTTGGGCACCAAAATCCATGTCTTGTTAGTATGTAATGCATCAATTTCTTCTTGCATTACTGCAAGCCAATAAGGTGACCTTAGTGCTTCCTTAGTAGTATTTGGTTCTCTCAAAATTTACGTGCTGCTGCGAGCAACAAGTGATAAGTGGTGTTTTTTCGCCTTCTGCCTGGTGATCATATGATGCCCTCTAGTGCAGGAAGTACCTCAATTGGTACATTAACCAAAGTAGTTGACTGGAGTGTAGCATTGTCAGATTGATGGTCAACTGGTACATCAACTAAAGTAGTTGTTTGATGATGCTCATTGATTGGACCTGTAAGTGCAACCTATTCCTCACTGCCACTAGCAGATCCAATATCTGCAGCTGGAGTTTCAATACTACATTATGGATCATCACTTTCAACTTGTTCCTCAGCATCTGATCCTGCGCCTGAGAGGTCAATAGTACTCTCATCATCAAAGAGTATATGAGTTGTAGCAGCATTATCACCATTAACGTGTGGACTAGCAGCCTGTACTTCCCCTAAATCAGAATTATAATGTGCCTGCAGTTTACAGAAAGACTTAACAAAGGCAGCAACGTGAGGTGAGACATCAATGTTAGTTTGAGATTGCTTTGGAGACACATAGGGTAATGTGTTTTCATCAAACACAATATGTCTGGATATGTAAACCCTCTTTGTAGAGGGATGATAGCATCTATATCCTTTGTGTAGGCTGTTGTACCCTATGAACACACAAGGGTAAGTCTTTGGACTGAACTTGTTGCTACCCTTGATATATGGAAAACATCTACACCCAAACACTTTTAGGTTGTTGTAATCAGGTTGTTCCCCATCAACTTAACAAATGGAGTCACCATCTTGAGGACTGAGGAAGGCAGTCTACTAATGAGGAATATTGCAGTGAGGAAAGCCTCAACCCGTAGAAACAAAGGTAGGTTAGCATGAAGTAGTAGAGTTAAGCCAGTCTCCACAATATTCTATGTTTTCTCTCTGCAACTCTATTTTGTTCAGGTGTGTTAGGACATGAAATATGTCTCACAATGCCACAATCTTCCAAATGCTTGATGAAGTCTGTTTGGATAAACTCACCACCTCCATCACACTGAAAGATCTTAATCTCTTTAGAAAATTGTTTTTCCACCATTTTCTGGAATTTTAGAAAAACCTCAAAGAATTCAGATTTATTTTTCAGTGGATAAATCCATGTATATCTCATGTGCTCATCAACAAAAATGACATAATATTTCATATGTTGGGAAGATTCAACAGGAGCAAGCCATAAGTCACAATGGATTTTCAATAAAGGTTCTTTCTTAATTTTATTTCTCAAACAAAATGGAAGTTTACAACTCTTTCCCAACTAACAACTAGAACAAACCGTAGGCATTTTATTCCAACTACTAATATTGATGCAACTATTACTACTCAAAACTTTTAAAGACTTCAAACTAGGGATTCCTAATCTAGTATGCCACATGCTGTCTGATGTGTTCCAATCGTGTGCAACGGTTAAAGCATAGAGATTGTTATCTTCCAAAGCATAGAGTCCATTCCTTTTAGATCCCTTGGCCAACAGTGTCCTTGTCCTCTTGTCCTTTACAACAAAGTTAGTTTCATAAAATTCAAGAGTGCAACAATTATCCTTTGCAAGCTTACTAACTCAGAGTAAATTTTTATTAATCTTAGGAACTATAAGAACTTCTTTTAACTTTAGACCTGATCCAGATATGTTTCCAACATGTGTTATGTCTAACTTTGATCCATTCCCAATAATGATTTTATTTGGTCCATTGTAATGTTTAAGATCAGTTAGGATACCTAAGTTATGTGTCATAAGGCTACTTACTTCTGAGTCCACATACAAGGTATCATCAGTAGTGTTTTGTAGATTAGTAGTGGCCAATACTTGTGATAGCTCATCTGTGGCTTGGTAAGAGTAATCCCACCTGTAAAAACACTTAAGAGCAGTATGATTATTCTTACCACAAATTTGACACGCATAAGTATTGTTCCTCTCATGACTTCCACTCGAAGGACTGTTCTGAGGACCTGGTCCATTTCTGCTGTTATAAGAACATGTTCCTTGTCCAACAGGCTTGAAGCCTCTTCCTCTGGAATTGAAGTTATTGTTTCCTCTTCTTTGAGAGTAGTTTCCTCTTCCCCTGCCCCTTTGGGCAGAGAATGCCATGTTATGGTTTTGTTGGGGCATTTCTTCTTCATCCTCCCTCATATCAAAACCCCCGAGAGCATTAACAAATTGATTAAGTGTAGGATATGGTGCCTTACCTAGCATAACAGTCCTTAAGGTCTTGTACTTAAGACCTAGACCTCTAGCAAAATTAATCACTTTGCTATCTTTATCTACAGGCTTGTTAATGGCTGTAAGGCCATCACATATGCCTTTAAATTCCTTAATATATTTGTCAATTGTTTTGGTTCCTAGCTTCACACTTTGCCATTGTTGTTTGAGCTAGAACTCCTTATCTTTTGTTGCTTGAAGATAAGCTTCTTCTAACCATTCCCACATATCCTTGGCAGTTGAGCAGCCTACGATCAAGTACATGCTTTCTTCTGTCAAGGTGTCTGTGATCCAACTCCTTAGCAACACATCCTTATCCTTCCAATCATCAACAATGTTGTTGTCTTCTGCACCCTTCTCATGTGCTACAACTTTCTCAGTAGTCTGTTCAGTGGAACATGTACCTTTAGGTGGTTCTGTGATGAGGTATGTTAATCTCATCACTTGAATCAACTGAGACATTTGTGTCCTCTATATAAGATAGTTCATTGGCTTAAGTTTAATGGAGCAGGACGAAATAAGATGATGAAGTGAAGAGGTTAAAAGAGTGTTGGTAGAAGGGGCCATTGCGGTTCGATATTGTGGTTGTTTTGGTTTCGATCTAATACGTTAAAGAGCATAAAAGCTTTAGAGGTCTGATACCATGTAGATATCTTACGTAAGTATGGAGAAATCAAGGATTGTATTGATAAAAAATAATGTTGAGTTACAAGCTCTTTATATAGGAGAAGATTCCTATTCTAGCTATACTAGGAATCCTACTACAACACAAATATATTATATACATGATATCCTAGTCGACTTTAACCTCCTACATGATACAGTAGCTTAGTCATACATAATTTAATATTTAATAGTCTAGTCCTAGTATGACTCTAATTCTAACTCGTCAGCCTGCTTCGATGGACCTGTTCCTTCAACATGTTCCATCAGTCTTTAGGCTTCCTTCAACACACTTGATAAAAAATATACCCTGCATTACTAACAACACTACTAATCCCTGCATTATTTGTTTTTCTACCAAATGACCCCTTAATGTTTAAGAAATAACCATAAATTGAGTTAAACCTGCAAAGTTGTTTTAGAAGGAAATATACTAACACCTCCAAGGAACTAGTCTCAACAGGTTCAAGAGCTTCTAAGAGTACAACTTATAAAATAAATAAGACACAATTCCCACCATAAGGAAAGATGAGTAGAAGTCGTTGGATATCATCATCGTCTTTGATAATGCTCAATTATAAATCTTACAAAATAATGTACAAGCGATCGTTGATCATAAAGAACTTAAAAAAAGTTGGGATTGAATCCCATAGGGAGCGGTCTATGTTAGAATTCAATTAGGATGTCAAATTTGTGAGCTAATCTCTTGCAGGTTTATGTAATCAACACTTACCATAAAATAAATTTTAGATATTGCAAATTATCAATTTGAGAGAGTTTAGTTGACAATTGATTAACAATAGTGAGTGAACAAGAATAATTAGCAAATAGGAGAAATCTAGGAGTGTGCACACTTGGGTATCAATTTCGAGTATGAGTAAACGTAATTGCTCATTAACATTAATTCTTAATGGTTTGCTAGATCAATCTAAATCATAGTATGAATTTCTCAATAACACGTTGTTTGTCACAAGAGCTTTTTCAAGTCTCAAATGCAAGCTACATAAAATAATTTATAACCTTAATATAAACCTTCTTTTTCAAGCAAATCTAGCATTCGACAATGAAATCATAATTGTTTTTTTCAAGCAAACTTAGAATTTAAAGCCAATATGCAATTATCAATCCAATCATACACTTCATGTAATCTTTTTGAAGCAACATGAAGATATAATCTAGATTTGGGTTTGCAACCTCAAATCATTAATCAAAAGATGATAAAGACTGAACCCATTTGAATTAATATGAAATAGAGAAATCTACAAACATCTAATATTCTAATCAAAATCTAACTTCATTTGCACACTTTTAGAACACATGTTTTAGCTACACGTATGGAAATTGAAGAAAGTTCTACTAAAAAGGTTGTTTTCCATTTGAAGTGGTTGATCCAAACCTCAAATACCAAAATGCTCAAAGCAAAAACCTACCAAATTCAAGTACAAAATTTCTAAACACTCAAAATCCTTTGAAGGTTCTTGTGTATAGTGATAACAAAGAATGAAATATGATTTATTTTCTTTCTTCAAAGCTGATTGGTGGTGAATTTGCACTCATTAGAGGCTCTTTTCTTATGATTTTGTGGCACTCAAAGTGAATTGGCTAACTATTCTTTGAATTGTGTTAATTTCAAGTGTTTGTTGCCAGGATTGAAAATGATGCACAAAAGCTGAAAAGAAGCAAAATGTGGCAAAAAACAATCATCAGATCTCGCACCTATGGAAGACTATTCGCTTAAGCAAACTAGTCAACAAAGTTAACCAGCCGCAAAGCGACCAGGTTGAGTTTCTTTCTGCGAACTGGTCCAAAAAGGTAGAGGTCGCTTAAGCGAACTTACGTTCGCTTTTGCGACCCTCCTGCCGCTTTTGTGAATCCCGCCTTTTCAAACAGGGGCAGAATGAGAAATTCTCAAGCATTGGACCCAAAATTTAGAAAATAAAGCTAGGGTGGAACATTATTCATCATCAAAGAATTGTTAGAGAGAAAAACACATCAAACAATAGATTTTCTATTGTTCTTGATCTTGGGGTTGAGACATTGAAGGCAAGTTGCCTCATATTTCATCTGTGGAATTGGAGATTGTGTTCTATTTTAGTAAATATCTTTTACCTTTCTTCATTTCCTTATTCTTAATTAATAGAAATATGGGTGTAATTACTTGTGTGAAATTGGAGCTTTTGTGCTAGAAATAGACAAAGCTATTTGGGTATTTAATTTATTGCTCTATTGATTTTGTAATTTCTTATTTCCATGTTTGATTTCATCAAATAGGTTCAATCTAGTTTTCATGTTTGAATTTATGGGTTGAGTGTGCATGCTCAATCCTAGCTTTCGATATTCGTGGGTTTCTTGAAAATATAATTTGTGAAGTGGATAATTACATTGATAATCACATTTTTGCTTTGAATCTTGAATTTGAGAACGAAAGGATAAAGTTTATGGTTTCATTGTTGAGTGAAAGGCTTTCTAGAAAGAGAAGTCTAAGTTAAGGTAGTGGGTTGTTTTGTTGAATTAAATGATTGAGACCAAAAGGTGATGTCATGAAATAGTCCTTTGAAACCGAAAGGAGATTAGGATTGACCTACGATGACTTAGCCTACCTATTAGTGATTGATTTCAGATTGAACTGCAATGGATCGTTGAGTTTCAATTGAATATCAAATTTTCCCAATTCCCATACATCCCTTGCTTTATATCGTCTTTGCCTCCGTTAGAAGTGTAGTTAGAAAAATTGCTTTCTATTTGATATTATTGTGCCCTGTATGTTTAGATTCAAACTAGTATCTAGTTAGCCTTTATCTTTTCAATCACCAACAAATTATTTTCTGTGGGATTCGACCCATGGCATGTTGGTGAAACAAATGTGACAAATCAATTGAGGTTTAAGGTCGTGTATCATAAGTTCATTTGGGGCAAGAAAGGCCTACACCTACTCTCCCTTATGATTGAAAGTCTTCGAGAAATGCACCTAGCTCGGTGCTATGACATGGTCAACTTTGAGATTGGGCTTTCTACTCTTAGGGCTAAGGTGAAAACAACCGCAAAGGTAAAAATTCCTCATTATCCAATGGCCAAAAAGAGCGAAGAAGGATCTCATGACTTGCACCTTGTTTGGTATGATGAGACGATCCAACCCATGTTCAGGATTGAATTGTTTGAAGCCAATACAAGAGAAAGGGTCGAGGTAGATATAGAAGATATCTTTAGCTGGTGCAACCAACCCAAGGCAATAACAATCCAAGAAATCGAAAAAACTAGCATGATACTAGAGTTGCAAGAAAAAGCAAAAAAGATCATATATGACAATTTTAGTTCATTTTAAAGTGAGAGTGTCCCTCACTTGAAGGCCAAGAATTATGAAGTCCAATGCTCGCATGGCCTAGTAATCCTTTCACTCTTTCCCAACGATCCAAAACGAAAGCATGATGCGAAGTTAGGTAAGAAATTCAAGTCTTAAAAGAGGATAGAGGGGGTGCAACGCTTGATGGGCTCTTGCTCTCCCCACGCTCCTAGAAGTGAAATTGATCTTAAGTTGGGGAGACAGTTCATTCCCTCGAAGTGGAAACATAAAATGTGATGTACTCGGCGTCGCGATGTTAAATTTTGTGCTTGATGGGAGACACCCCATCAGTAGCTAAATTAGTTTAATTTTGAGTTCTTTTGACTTCTAGATTAGGTTTAATTTTTTGTTTTTGACTAATTCTCATGATTTTGGAGTTTTTGGAATTAATTTGAATAGGTTTGGAGGTATGAATCCTGAAGGAAATGAAATTCGAGGCAAAAACCCTATCAAAATATAACTAATGAAGCTTTTTGGGTGCCCATGATCGCCCAATGTGACTGGGAAAATCTTCAAATGACCCCCTAGTCCATCGATCTAGACAGTGAGTGACCTACCAAAAAAGGGTTTTAGGAGCCGCAAAAGCGAACATCGATTCGCTTAAGCGAAGTCTGCAAAAGCGATCCCTCTCACAAAAGTGAACATCGCTTAAGCGAACCCTGTGTTTCATCAGAGGTCACAAAAGAGACCAAATGTCGCTTAGGCTAAGGTAAGGAGTTCAAAAGGTAGTGAGCAGAATCCAAACTGACACAAAACTTAAAATATAAGGCCCAACTTCTTCCTCTCTTCCTTATTTGTCTCAAATTGTTCTAAACTCTTGGTCTTCATTGTGAAAACAAAATCCGGTATGTATCTGTCACTTTCTCTCTCCTAAATTGGTAAATTTCATTTGGAGAATTGATTTTTTCTTATTGTAAGTTGGGGGTATTTAGTGGGTACTAACTTCTCTAACTTGGGGGGGTTAAAATTGTGAATGTGTTGGCCGAATTCTTTGCTAAATTTGTTAAATAGATGTGTGTGGGATGATTTAGAGTATTTGGGGGAAGTCTTGAGTACCCATTTCATTATCTAATTGTTTAAAATAGATTGGACACCCTGTGTTTGATAAAATGCCCAAAAGAACTCAAAAATGATTTTTGAAACTTGTGTGCCGAAATGATTGAGTTTCTTGGTTGCTTGTATGTTTGTTTTTGATTTTGCACTGATGTTGGTTGAAATTTTGTGCTAACAAGTGAAATCAAAATTGGTTATTCATGTTGGGGGGGGGGGTGACTGTTCGCAAAAGCAGACTCGCCATCGCAAATGCGATGTTCGCTTAAAAAATACCCCTTCGCTTTTGTTATTTCCGCTTAAACGACCTTCTGGTCGCTTTTATGATGTTTGCTTAAGCGAACATGGCTTCACTTTTGCGATATCTGGGGTTGTTTTCTTCGAGGGTGATAATTTTCTGCATGTTTGTTTTGTTTCCAAATTGAGTTCCAACTATTTTCTTTGACTTCCACCTATGAAGTAGCATTGTTTAACACATGATTCTCACATTTATATGCTATTGTGATTTTCATAAAGCCAAGAATAGCACATAGACTCGGTTTTGAGGAGAAAGTGGTGGTCGAATATGAACAATATCTATTTGTCTCTCTCTGAGTACATGAGATTTATTAGGCTGATTTGATGAAGAAGAAGCTACTTCCAGAGAAAGGCATATCGCTTGAAAAAGTTGAGGAAATGCTTCTGACTTTCCACCAAAGGCTGATGGCATCTGGATGGATATGCTTTGCAGTTCAACCTTGCAAAGCAAATGAGCAATGAGTGAGGTAGTTTTATGCTAATCTCATGGAGACTGACTGGCATCAAGGTTGATCACTATCCGAGGCAAGGTTGATAACTATGGGCTGGAGGCAATCAATCAAATATAAAGGTTACTAAACCAGGATATCAAGTCCTTCATAGACAAGGATTGTGAGTTGGGTGCTTGGTTAGCTTCAAAGCTATGTCTAGACAAAAATGTCCCATGTGCTCTCACAAAGGCCGAGATTTTATGCTTAGACTTGACTGCAGAGGCAAAGACATCGTATGCAGTCATATTTCCCCAAGTGGGAACATTAGCAACATTCTGGTGTTGCGAGCACAGATAGTGTCTTATTTACTTCCCGATGTCCCGCTGAATATAGGCCACTTGATTGTAGATGAGTTCCAGGAATTCAAAATGCATGAAAACTTGTCTCTTGTTGTTCCCTCTCTGATCACGGATCATTGTAAATGGGCTGAGGTGGAGGTACTTTCAAGTGACACTTGGATGAAGCCTAAAAATCCTATCTTTCCATGGTGGTAAAAATCAAAAAGAGGATAGTTGAATCCGAAAAGTCCATACATGTAGAGGACGATACTCATGCACCTCCAGTCTTGGGCCCTTTTAAGTCATTGGTTAGTAAGTTGAGGATTGGGAAGGAGAAGGCTTATGTCGGTTTGGCTAAGTCACATGGAGAGTTAAGCATCTTACACAATAAAATGAAGAAGCGGGAGAAGAGCAGAGACATGTTATTTACTCGAATGTGGAAAAGGGTAAAAGGCCTTTGGAAATTTCTGAAGGCAAATGAGCCACTCCCAGATTCTAGGCCAGACGAGGATGGATATGAGCCTGCTACATGGAGGTTTGATGGTGGAGATGAGGATATGGAGGCCACCGAGATAGATGGATAGGATTGAGGTAGCCAATGAAGCCTTTCATATTGTCTTTTTGAGTTTTATAGTTGTGTTGTGAGGACACAACATCATTTTTAGTTGGGGTGCTCTCCTTTGGGTTGTTTTATCTTATTTTAATTGACATTTTGGATTTTTGTTTTGTTGCTTTTGTTTATTGTGCGGATTGGTCATCTTTATTATGTTTTGGTTTTATTATATTAGTATCCTTTGTTAGTTTATGTTTTTTAGTAATAAATTTTGATGATTGTGTTTCATTCTAGTATGCCTTGAAGTAAAGGGGGTTTGAGTACCCACTACTTGTGAGTTTGGAAGCCCTAGGGAATGCTCAACAAAAAGGCTTGAATTTTCCCAATGATAGATCGGGTGACATCATTCTTAAGGGCAAATCATCATTTTGTTGAGTGTTGTTGGCTCTATAGTTATTTAATGTGAGGGTGTGGCTTGTTTGGTACTAATAGATTTAGTCATGACTTGTGAAATAAGCACCCCTCCGAAAGTTTTGTGAAAATGAATGATTTTGTAAAAATGTGTTGACTCTTTTTGTTACTCCAACTTACTAGGTGGTGAACTGTAAGCTCTTTTGTTCTTGACTAGAGAGTAAAATTAAGCCATCTTGAATAGGTTCATGCCATGTGTGGTGAGTCTGTAACACCTCAGATTCAAGAAAGGCTAGAAAAGTTAGAAAAGGGTAGTGGGAAAACTCACGGGCCAAAAACTGGACCATAGAACCTTCCACGAGGTCCCATACGGGTTGTGAAGGGAACGATGGTCGATGAAAGGCGCCGTGGTAAGTCCCCAAGACCTGCCTTGCAGGATTCCCTCCCACGGAGGCCTATACGGCATGTGGTGAGGTTGACGGGTCGTCGATGGTATCGTCAAGAAGGGGTCACCAGAAGGGTCTTTCACCTTGCGACTGGTCAGGGACCACGACGGCCATAACAGCCCGGGGGCCTTTGACAAGTCATCAAGGATGTCATGGACTAGCAACAGTGAAGCCCTAAGTCAAGGGTCTCTTTATCACTTGGTTTACGGGCCGTGGAGCCCTTGACAGGCCGTGAAGGCCATAATGAGGTGCAATCTGTCAGTTTTATGTCAGGGCCTTTTAGGTATTTTTCTAATTATTTTAATTCAATACCATGTTGTTTTACCTTTTACCCAAAGCCCTATTTAAAGGGTTTTATGCCCAAAATCACCCACTCAAGTCATTCTGCTATGTCATGAGTTGCTTTTTATATTGGTATAATTGATTGTTTTATGAAGTATTATGCATGAATTGAGAGAATTCCATGTTTTTAAGATGAATACCCATGAACCCATGCTTAACCAATGTTTTCTTGATATTGATGATTGAAAGTGGGTTTTGAACCATGAAAGGTGAACTATGGAAATATGCATGTTCTTATGAAATTGATGAATTATGATGTAAGTTGCTTTGAGAGTAAAACATATATGATGTTGTTATTAATTGTTGTGAAAGGTTTTATCATATAAAGGATTCTAAGGTTTAAAAGTCTTCTCACTTAAAACGAATCAAAGTTAATGAGCTACTATAATGATGAGGCACAAGGCGATTACCCATGACCTCTATTTAAAGACAAGAGGCGATTACCCATGTCCCCATAGTGTAGGGCAAGATGCGATTACCCATGACCCTTAAAGATAAGATGGGTTTGATTAATGACTATTCCATAGGAAGTAAGCTTAGTACCGAGTGGACAAGTGGCGATTACCCGTGTCCCATAAACTATGTGCCACCATAAGATGATTATCTTATATAGACATTAGCTAATGGATCCACCAAAGCTAAAAGTTCATGGTTCTTACATTGGTAAATGAGAATACCTCTTTTTGATGTGGGGTAAACACCAGATTTGATGTTGTAGATCACATGGTCTTTATGTCAGCTAAGGCTAATTTCCCACAACAAGTATAATGATGAACTAAGGTCATTTCAAGAAGTATTTCACAAGTGTTCAAAGATGAGTTTTACTTGCATTTGACCATGATTATTATGATGTTTTCTAACCATTTCCTTATGGTTTTTGACTTGGTCTTTCCATGACATGAAAGGTCCTTTTTAGCATGATTTACATCTATATGCATTGCTATCATACTTAGTACATTTTTGTACTAACACATACTTTTACCTACATTCTCCCAAAGGTAGAGTCGGACGTTCCAGATTTGCATCCTCGTGGCTAGGAGTCACCGTGAGCATACTTAGTAGTGGAGATTCCTCATGTTTTGAGGATCAAACCTTTTATCGCTTTCAATCTTTACTTTTCAGATATTGTACATGATGTCAGGGTTACGTCCCGATCACTCTTGATGTAATAGATGAATATTGAGACCATGCAGACTTCTTCTTTGTTTTTTAAAACTTTTGATATGAATTGTCTTTTAAATTCTATCGAATTTCTATTATCTTATTTATTCATGCTAAGTGACTTGTGTAAGGCCTCTCGGGGTCCTATGTGCCATGTTGCGCCTAGGGGGTACCTTGGGTCATGACAAAATTGGTATTGAGAGCACAAGGTTTAGAGAGGTCCTAGGAAGTCTCATAAGCCACGTCGAATAATGTCTTGTTCATGAGTGTGAAACGCGCCATAATTATGAATAAGATGCTATAAGATGTTTAGGAAACTCCATTTCATTCATTACTCTAAGTCATGTGATATAGTGTAACTCTATATGTTCTTTCTCTTAATCTGTCTCCGATGTTTTTCAGGAAATGGCCCCTCGAAGAGCACATGAAAAGAGGTATGCGAATGAGAATGTGGAACAAAAGGCTCCTCCTCAATCTCCTCAAGTTCTGGTCGACCCTTTGGCCGAGCAAGTGACTAATGTGGAGTATGGGGATGCTTTTCAAGTGTTGGCTCAAGCCATGACGACTCAAGCCAATAAGGAGGTTGTGGTTCCCGTGAACCAAATTAAGGGTACAACGTCATCTTGAGTGAGGGACTTCACTAGAATTAATCCCTCAGAGTTTCATGGTTCTAAGGTTGAGGATGACCCTGACGAATTCATTGATGAAGTGTTTAAGGTGTTGATGATCATGGGAGTGATGCAGGTAGAAAAGGCAGAATTGGCGGGTTACCAACTTAAGGGTGTTGGTCAAGTTTGGTTCAACCAATGGAAAGAAGGGAGGGCAGTTGATGCAGGTCTTCTCGATTGGAAAAAGTTTAAGGTTGTTTTCCTTGACATGTTCTTTCCCCTTGAGATGAGGGAGGCAAAGATACTTGAATTCATCAACCTTTGTCAAGGGAGCATGAGTGGAAGGAGTATGCTTTGAAGTTCACACAATTGTCTAGGTATGCTCCTACTATGGTTGCCGATCCTAGGGCAAGGATGAGTAAGTTTGTTTCAGGTGTGTCTGAAATAGTGGTTAAAGAATGTCGTACCACCATGCTTATCAATGATATGGACATTTCTCGCCTTATGGTTCATGCTCAACAAATTGAAGATGAGAAGCTTAATGAAATATCTAGGGGGGCAAAGAAGGAAAGGACCGGTGATGGTGACTTTTTACATTCAAGGTCAGGTGGATATGATAGTTCTAAGTGCCGACAAAAGTTTTCAGGTCAAGGTTTCTCCAATGCTCCTCCTAATTTCAACAAAGATAGGGTGTATAACCATAAACCTCAATGAGGAAATAGTGGTGGATCTTCATTGTCTACTTGTGCTAAATGTGGAAGGAAGCATGAGAGAAGATGTATAGACGGTTCTAATGCATGCTTTGGTTGTGGTAAGATGGATCATTAGATAAGGGATTGTCCATCAGTTTCTAATAATTATGGAGATAATCGCCGAAGGGTTCAGCCAAATCCGATGTCCGGTTCTAGTGGGAATCAAAAGAAAAATAGATTTTATGCACTTCAGACTCGTCGTGAGCAAGGGTTTCTCCCAATGTGGTTACCAGTATGTTATTGAAAGTCTTCCAACTTGATGTTTATGATTTACTTGACCCCGCTGCTACCTTGTCTTTTGTGACGCCATATATGGCTAAGATGTATGTATTCTTCCGGATGTGTTGTTAGAACCTTTTTCTGTTTCTACTCCTGGTTGTGATTCTATTGTGGCTAAGAAGGTCTATAGAAAGTGTCTCGTCTCCTTATCCCATAGACTCACTCATCTTGACCTTGTAGAGCTTGATATGTTAGATTTTGATTTTATCCTTGGTATGGATTGGATGCATTCCTGTTATGCTTCTATTGATTTTAGAACCTGTGTAGTCAAGATTCAGTTTCCAAATGAGCCTCTCCTGGAGTGGAAATTAGTTTGTTTCTTGTCTTAAAGCTAGAAAAATGATTTCTAAGGGTTTCATATACCATCTAGTTAGGGTGAGGGATATGGATTCTGAAACCCCTACTCTTGATTCGGTGATAAGAGTAACGTCTATCAAATACACTTCATCCAATTCTAAGTGCAAACGATCGTTAGGCAATATATAACCCAACAATTGAGTTGGGGTCGAATCCCACATGGAGCGGTAGTGTTCAAATTCAATCAAGAAGTACGAATGTGATCTAACTAGATATAGGAATAAATATTATCGGAAAAGATATGAAATAAATCAAAAGGGGTGACATGAATGTCAGATGGGGGGTTTTTGGTTTGCAATTATCAACTACAACGCAGTCACAAACAATTTAAAATAATAATAAGGAGAAAAATTCTCGGGATGTGATTGATTATAGGCAAATTTTGATATATATGGGTAATTGAAACTACTAGTAAACAACTAAAAATTAGTAGGTAGGCTAGACTATAAGGGAGATAGCTTTCTCTCGAACAACTATCCCGAATCAAATGATTTCTTTCGAACACCAATTAGCCTATCAATGAAGAACAACCCACACCTTAATTCATCCACTCTCTCGACCTAGATGGGTAGGATTGGGTTTAGGATTCACTCTCTCGAGCTAAACCCAGCTCAACCCAATACCTACAAATCATTAATCAATAATTTTAGTTTTGAAACCTCTCTCGAGCAAGCTAAGAACACAAGGTTAGAATTGCATTTGCAACTACAATTCATAAATTAAACCACAACTAATGATTAAACCCACTTCAATATAACATTTAAACTAGTAATTAACAATACCCGTAAACTAATTCACCCCATAATCACATGATCACACCCCAAGAATTGGGGTTTTAGTCAAACATCATAAAAGAGTAAAAACGGTTACCAAATCGGTTAGCCATCAACTAGGTAAGAGTAATTATTCCTTTAAAATTATTTAATTTGCAGAAAATTCGAAACTCACTTGCAAAATCTCCAAATTGAGTCTCAAAAAGCCTTCAAGTCTACTATGAACTATCAAAAACTCAAGAGAAAACTGTTCTAGACTAATTCAATCTTCTTAATTAATTGTTCAAAATCTAATTTATAGTCACCATAAATAATCCACGAAGGGCAATTAGGCGAGGTAAGTCGGGTTTGCTGAGTGGTTCGGTGAACCGCCCTTTGCTCTTTTCTATCGCCTTTTTGTCTTGTCTCTCAGCATCCTCATGTCCTGTAACTTTGGACGATCACTCTTTGCATCGCGGAACTGCTCGGCAATTCGCCAACTGGCCCTTTTCTGTCCCCGACTTGGTTTCTTTCCTCAGGGCTGGCACACTGGAACTTTAGGCGGTCAAAATAGCCACTCGGCGATTCGCTAAGTACTCTTGGCAATCATCTGGCTCGCCTTTCTTCACTTCTTCAGTTTGTTTTGTTCCTTTTTGCCTGTTAGTGTCCTTACTTTGCTCCTCAATCCGCATACCTGAAAATCAAGGTTTTAACATCATTTTGTGTCACAAATTAAGCATTTGGGGACACTAAATATATATAAACAAACCCCAAATGAGTCCAAATCTCAGACTCATCAACACCCCCAACTAAATTTTTTGCTTGTCCTCAAGTAAAACTCAAGATCAACAATTCAAATGGATGTCTCAAATAGTGTTGCATAAGACTCAACATGAATGCACACAACAAGGTTCAACTTACTCATGCAATGATCAATTGTGCACTCAAAGATTCAAATTGTGACTTACCATTATCAAAGATTCTCAAGTTCACAATACTTGCTTCAAATGCAAGTTCAAGCTCAACAAAGGTACTCAAATGCCCTCACAACAAAGATGATTCCATGTTCACACAAAGTTCTTCAACAATTTATAGTACCGGAATCACATACCACTCTCACACTCACAAAGATGAACACATGCACGACTTCACCCATAGGTTTGCCCTTATTTTCCAATCAACATTCGTTTAAGCTTACTCAAGATCACGAAGGTCTTTTCAAGGCTTGTAACGGGGCTGAGTGTAAATATATGATCATTTAGGCTTAGTGGCTTCTACCTTCATGAAGTGCGGTCTAAACATCACTTTTCCTCCTTTTCTTTAACATTTAAATCATGCTCATAATCCACCCCATTATTCAACTTCACATGAACTATCAGATACCTCATTTCTTTTGCAACTTCTACCACTTTATTTCACAACTTTTTCATTTTTTTCTTTACTTTTTTTTTTACATGGAGGGGTTCCATCTATTTCAAAACCATTACTCAAGGGGGAATTTCTCACACTTCTTGATTTTCCTTTTCTTTTCACGACACCCCCAACTTAGGCTTTTGGCCTAAGTTGGCTATTCAACAAACCACACTTCATAAAAATTATGGGTAAATGGATAAAGAGGGATCACAATTGTTTAAGTTTTTTCCAAGAAAAGGATAAAGCTCAAGAGGGTTCAAGCAAGGTTCACACATCTCACAAGATTGGCCATAAAAGAGGTATATTGTCAAATTGTTTCACCCTTCAAAATTGTTGCCTAAGATCATTTCAAGTGCTTGCATCACCTAGTCAACTGGACCAATGGGGCAAATTCTAGGTGTCATCACACACAATGTTCAAAGTAATCTTATCACACAAGGCATTGGCACCAATATCAAACAAGACACCACGCTTTCTTTCTAGTGTGCAATGTTCATCACAAGAGACTCATTCGATAACCGTCTAGTCACAATGAGATGCTAAAAGTTCACACATTATCTATGCTACTTCATTGGCCTCATCGTAGCCGCATATTCATTTTATTCAATTAAGAGCACTTTCAAGTCATCGGTATTGATCATAACCGATACTCAAATTTGCACAAGAACAACCACAATCAAACACAATAGAGGTGGCAAAAATTTAAAATTAGGTTTAAAACCATTTCCACTCAAAACAAGGGGCCACAAGCTCAAGATCAAAACACGTATATAGATCAACAAAACCCAATATTCACAAAAAAAATAGAATCACAAGAGGTAGGTTTGGAAATACCTCACCCCTCCCACAAAAATAAGCAGTTGTCCTTAAATGCAACTAAACAAAAATAATCAGTAAAAACAATAGAGAGGGAGGTAAAAATGTTATCTGGCCAGGCTAAGCCTGGGGTGAAGTCTGCATCACAGTCGCTCTGTCTGTCGGGGCATCAATTCCCGGTGTAACAACAGTTGTGGCTTCGCTAGAGCCGACCCTGGTAGTGTCTCTCAATGTGGCCTGGCGGGATGTCTCGAACATAACACCCTCTAGACCGGCCAGGTCGTCATAAACAGCCGCATCTCACTTCTTAAGATGCTCTTCATCTATCTCGGCCTCAGACTCATCAGCAACAACATCCTCCATAGTTTCATCTCTGGTGGTAGCTGGAGGTATATCAAAACTGGCTGGAATATCTGCACCCAGGACATCAGGGACCTCTGTTAACTCAAAAAGTGAAGTGAAGTCTGTGGACTTTAGATGGTCCACATCCTTCCTCAGCTCGGACATATCGACTTTCAAAGCCGTAACCTCATTAGTAACCCCCTTCCCTCTCTTACAAACCTCAACTCTCGCTGATAGGGCATCAATAGAATCCCTGAGAGGAGTCAACGCAGCAGTAATAACTCTCTCAATCATTCAGAGCACCTCAGCCTCTAACAGGGAAGCCTACACATCTGCAGAATGGGTTAGTGCCCCATCTTGAGGAGCATAACCTGAGTAATTGGAGTCCTCGAGGCATTGGTACTAACAACAACTCTAGGGAGCTGGGAAACAACAGAAGAACTCGAGGCCTGGGAAGGAGTGGAATTAGATGTACCTGAAGGCCTGGAGGCCAGAGTAGGCAAGGTTTCCTTTGCAGGTAAAGAATCAATATTAACCTCCAAGGATGTATCCACCAGAGTTGGTCTCCTCCTATCCGCCTCATCCCGTGTGTACTCAACCTCTATGCATTGGATGTCGGTGGACGATGTTGATGTAACCTCAACATCCCTTTTTTCATGACGAGGAACTCCAGCCCGACGACATAACTCTGTAATGAGTACTGGAAATGGGAGGGACGTTTGGCGTTGTTTGCCCCTCATGGCCATCTCTTGCTCTATAATCAACCCCAAGTTCAGCCTCTTTCTAGCTCTGATAGATTCGAGACAGGCCGCCTTTGGGTGGCCAAGAATGGACTCGTTCTGTGACGGCATGATAGAGCTGTTGATGAACCCTAACCAGTATCGAGCTGTTATATTCAAGTCCTTCTTAATAGGTGCTACGGCCTCAATCCACCTCGGGTGGCGTCAGAAATAAGGGGATCTAGCCATCATTTTAGTTCATCCAGAGTCTATGCAGTCACCATACTCTGGTACTCGTGCTCAAAGCATGCAGCCATGTCAAGTGCATTGTTGATATCATCGCTGTTGCATCTCACTGTCCTCCCTCAGACCATCACAGACTCCACCGGTGTGAAGGCACTGACCTTCTTCTTCCCCTGGGGTACCAAATCACCGTAAGCAGTGTAGAATTCCTGGACCTTGGTGGGAATGTACGTGCCACGGGGCCTTGTAAAGATCTCAAACTTATGGAACCGGAGAGTGTCCCACACAACGGGGTATCTGTCTACTTCACCATCCGTTGACAATCCCTTCTCTTCTAGGATGGTCTTCAATCCCTCGGCCTTTACCCGGTTGAGTAACTGGGGAGGAGGACCTTGAACTGGTGGTGCTGAAACGACTGTCTGTGCTAGAGCTAGCACTGAGTCTGAAGCAGGAGGGCTTTGCTTCGGGATCCTAGACGGATCATGACGAGCTTTGGCATGAATCTCTGCTCGCTGGGCCTGTAGTAACTGATCATCCGCAGGCTCAGAGAATGAAGCCTGAGAATCAAAGGACTCCCCATCACTGTCGAAGTTATGCTCCGGTCTCTCAACTACGGGCACCTTTGCCCTTTCCTTTTTTTCTCCCTTCAGAGGTAATTTCTTGCTCTTTGTGTTGGAAGCAACTGCTCCCTCATTAATCACAATACCCCGTTCCCTTTTTCGGGGCGGCATGCCACTATCATCTAAATTGGTTCTAGCCATATCTGCCAAATACATCTCAAGGTGTTAGAAATCATTCAAGAAATATTGTAGAAATCAAGTTACAGAAAGACTCGCCGAACTAGCCGCCAAGTCGCTTAGGCGAGCCAGATCGAGCTCACCGAAAGGACTAGCTCGAAAATATTTTAGAAATAAGGCATGTCGGTGATGTTCAGGACCATTTGGCGAATCACTGACACCAATCGTCGAGCTTAGAGTAGCCCACCGAAAATCACAATGTATTTTAAGGTTTAGTGGCGCAGAAAGGGCGATCAAAGGGACCTTTTGGTGAGTCGCCGAGTGAAATCGGCGAGCTCAGGTTTCCCGCCGAAAGTTACAAAATCAACTAGCAAAAATATGAAATTAAGGGCGATCAAAAGGGAACTTTGGTGAACCGCCGAACCATTCGTCGAGCTCGACGCAGCTCTCCAAATGGCCCAATGTGCCAGTTTTCTACCCCATTTCCCAAAATCAACCCTGCAGCCCCCGAATTCAAAAGAAAACTCACACATTATGCAATTAGCACTAGACCCATATGACCCATGCCTTCGGGGGTATTCAGACTTCCCCTGATTTGGCCAAAATTGGCTATTTGACGATTTTTGCCCTTAAGAATAACGTCAAATGCTCCATCATCGGGTAAATTACGTCATTTTGTACAACTCGGGGTTACTTAGACTTCACCCAACTAGACCCATTACAAAATTACTACAACCCAACAATTTAGAACCAATTCTAATGCATAAAACATGGGAATCAATTTATTTAAGCATTTAGGCACAAGTTCAAACAAATTACGGTTTATCTGACACATAAAAATGCAATTAAAGCAATTACCCAACACATAACATCATACAATTACCTATTGCATTTGAGTTTAACCACAAAATAAAAGTATGGGGTTCGGAAACTAATATGTATACCGAATGTAGAAATTGAAAAGCTAGGTGGCAAAGTATTCTAATTCCGAGCACGAGATCAAATAAAAATGCGAGTAAAATAGTTCAATATGGAAGATTAACGATGGAGGTTCAAACGATGGACAAAATCGAGCTCGCCGACCTGTTCGGCTAGTCGTTGATTAAGCAATTAGCTTGCCGAGTTTTATAGAATTCCACTTCAGGCTTGGTGGGTCCAATAGCGATCCAAGTCGGGCTCGCCAACCTGTTCGGCGTGTCGCCGAATGGACTTTTGGCTCGCCAAACTGCCTATTTTCCAACACTCTTCGCCTATCACCTGCACAATCAACACCCGTTATTCAAAATCAATACTAAAGCATTAGAAACTTCGGTTGCCTCCTAAGAAGCGCCTTAGTTAATGTCGTGGCACGACGAGGATACCAAATCAAGCTTCATTTTTGGGGTTTGCCATTGTGTCACTTGGTAGCCCCCCTTGTGTCTTGGATTCAAATGCGAAGATATTTGACCCATTTGGGTCTCCAGCTTCTTAATAGAGACTGAATAAGAGGTAACCGTCTAATTGAGAGTTGAGACATGCTCTTTCATATCTTTCAACACTTTGTCCGACCCTTCGACTTTGTTGAGAATGTGTGAGAGCATGCCTTCTGTACGACCACCTTTAGATTCATTAGGCTTTTGACGCTCATGGGGAGGAACATACCTATCTTTGTCACCCTCCCTTTTTTTCTAAGTGGCGTTACGATCACTCCGATCTCTGTCACGGTCTCTCTAGCCCTCATCTGTATTCCAACCTTTATTTGCACCGGTCTTGGGTGGTTTGCACGATAACCTCCTTCTTGATTAGCTATGAAGTTCACTTTCTCATTGTACAATGCTTCAAACTTTGGTTCATCGGGGTTTACTCTACCAACACCCACAATATTAACACTCTTTGTACCAACACCCATGGCATTTTTAGCCAAGATATCCAGCTGGGTCGTCATTTTGTCCATGTTTTGGGATCTCTCTTGATCCTTTTCGATATTCCCTTTTGTCATTTTATAAGTGAAATGACAGACTTGGTCTTCACGAGTATAACATGCCCTGTTGATCTTGATCATGCAATCAAGGGGTTGGGAAGCCACTGCATATGGCTGTTGCATTATACCACATGGTGATAGTTGATCAACTACTCCTTTGTTTACCGAATCAAGGCTCCTATAGAAATGTTTCAGCAGCATATTTTCTGGAAGTCCATGAGTTGGCCACTGAAGCACCAACTTCTTAAACCTCAGCTATGTCTCATGGATTGGCTCACCTTCCAAGCATTTGAAACCTTGGGATGCCATCCCTTAGAGTCATCATCTTTGATGGGGGAAATAATCTCACTTGAAATGTTGTGGTCAGCTCTTCCCAAGATGTGATAGAGTCCCTCAGTAACTCAGCCAACCATTTAGTAGCTTCGCCCATCAAGGAGAACGGAAACAACCTGAGACATACCGATTCTTGCGATATGTTCTTAAATGAGATAGGTCCACAGACATCCACAAAATTCCTAATATTCTCATGTGGATCCTCATGACCTATCCCCCCAAATAATATTTTCAATTGTAGGAGCTGAAGCATTGTGGTTGTGATGTGAGAAATAACGTTTTCTTCAGCCGGAGGTAAACGAATGGCCCCAACACCACCAACTTGAGTTGGGGTCGAATCCCACAGAGAGTGGTATGTGTTAAAATTCAATCAAGAAGTACAAATGTGATCTAACTAGATATAGGAATAAACATTATTGAAAAATATATGAAATAAATAAAAAGGGGTGACACGAATGTCAGATGGGGGGTTTTTTGTCACACCCCAAACTCGAGGGGTGCAACTGGCTTCTAATGCCAAAACTCAGGCCCGAGCCAACCCTGCTGAACCATTTGCTACTAGCGCATGGAAGCCACACGCAATCAAGAAGACAAACAAGTATATCTTGCCTTAAAACTAAGCCCTCGGCCGGCAAGGCCCCTATCAATTGATCTATAAAAGAAACAGCTGCTCCCAGGAGATCATATAAATAAATAGCCAACTAGCACAGAAGTTGTGATTGGGCCGTCGAGGCCACCATGATATCTATACAAAAACTAAAAGCAGGTATATATCAATACAATAAATCAAACAACTCACAAGCTTCAGCAAACTAACAACCTAGGCCAGTATGGCCATAACGTAGCTATACACCCCACACACTAGTCTGCAAGCCTCTAAGAGTAGTAAAGATTGGCGGGACAGGCCCAAGCCTACCCATGAAGATATATACAACAAAAGGTAACAAACCTCCCAAATCTGGCAGCTCCGGAGGAAAGGGGCTAGCTAACCGGATAGAAGTCAATCCTGTTGTTGAGTAGGTGTACTAAGTTGTCTGTCGGCACCTGCATATGTGAATGCAGCGCCCCCAAGGCAATGGGGCATCAGTACAAAATAATGTACAGAGTATGAAAGGCTATAGACTAAGTGAGCAACTATCATAATATACCCAAAACAATCACGTAAGGAAATCAAAATTTTAGATAAGCATGCTAACCGGCTACTAAATCTAAAAATACAAAAATGATCAAACATCAACCTAACCAATTCCCCATAAGCTCTGCAGGTACAAATAACATACCACATACCTAGTCCCCTATAAGCCCAAAAGGTTCCAAATCAATCTACATACCCCTATCGGTAGCCCCTTGACTTTGTAAGAAGTCACACAACCATTTTTGGCAATGATATAACCCCGTAGGCAGCACATATCCCTCTTAGGCAACATCATAGCTCTGTGGGCTGCACATAGCTCTCTTTTGCATCAACATAGCCTTTTAGGCAACACATAGCCTTTTTTGGCGTCAAAATAGCCCCGTAGGTAACACATAACACTCTTGGCATCAATATAAACCCGTGGGCAACACATAGCCCTTTTTGGAAATAACATAGTCCTATTAGACAACATCATAGCCCCCATAGGTAGATCATAGCTCAACAACTAACCACAATAGCCCCAAGGGAGACAACAAACAATTGAATAGGCTAAAGGCGAGCAATTTAGCTATAAACAATATATATGAATAATCTCCAAGTCGTTCCTAACTTAGGGTCATTCTTAACTGATTATGAGTCCCTAAAATGAGGGTTTATAACCACTCAATCAGCCAACCACTGACAATTACATCTACAAGATCACCAACGTTAACTACCTCCAAGGAAACATGTCGAACGAAGGGAATGACCTTAACATACCTTTCTAATGAACGATCGGAAGACCGTAGTTCCTTCACGAAAGTTTTTTCTTATATCCTAAGTTTCACAAACACTATATATATATAGCTGGTACGCACCTATACATAGTTCATTATTAATCTTAAATCGGCAGATTTGCCATATTGCCCCAACTTGTCGAAACGTCCATAGAAATTCATAAAAACAATCATAAAAGAGTCCCGAGATGGTTACCTTAGTTAACCAAGTCTAAAACTTGAAGAAACACCAATAACTACAAATGTATATCTTCAAAAACCAGCTCCAAACGCAGCTAATAGAAGGGAAAAACGATTGCCACATGTAGAGATCACGTTTCTATGCACGGGGGAACATTTAATGGTAGAAATCGTCAAAAACTAACCTTCATCATGAAAGAATTCCATAGGAACCCTCTCTTAAGCTTTCTCTTTGGTTTGAAAGTGAAATGAAATGTTTTCATGGCTTAAAACGTTGAGTAAGCCAACATACCACTTTTTTTTACCCGACCCGGATTCTGCCCCGGCAGTCCATATGAAAACCCTCATAACTTTTTACTACGATGTTGGTTGGATACGGGGTTTTGTGCGTTGCAAACTAGACTCATAGGCCTTCGATTTAATGGGTGATAGGCCTTCTAATTCTTTATATATTGGGATGAAACATTCAAGACATTTGACCCAAATTTCAGAGAAATCTTTAAAAAGGAACTTATGATAACTTTCGCCAACTTTTATTTTGCCACTTACCTAACTTACAAACTTGAGATACAACCCTTGAACACTTAAAATATGACATACCACATCATTCTTAATTTATTACCCACCCTCCTTGTCTTTCCACGAAGATACGAGTTAATTTAGACGTTTTGAAAAGTCAGGGTGTTACATTTTTGGTTCGTAATTATCACCTACAATGCAATCACAAACAATTTAAAATGACAATAAGGAGAAGAATTCTCGGGATGTGATCGATTATAGGAAAATTTTGATATATAGGTAATTGAAACTACTAGTAAACAACTCAAAATCAGTGGGTAGGCTAGACTATAAGGGAGATAGGTTTCTCTCGAACAACTATCCCGAATCAAATGATTTCTTTCGAACACCAATTAGCCTATCAATGAAGAACAACCCACACCTTAATTCATCCACTCTCTCGACCTAGATGGGTAGGATTGGGTTTAGGATTCACTCTCTCGAGCTAAACCCAGCTCAACCCAATACCTACAAATCATTAATCAATAATTTTAGTTTTGAAACCTCTCTCGAGCAAGCTAAGAACACAAGGTCAGAACTGCATTTGCAACTACAATTCATAAATTAAACCACAACTAATGATTAAACCCACTTCAATATAGCATTTAAACTAGTAATTAACAATACCCATAAACTAATTCAACCCATAATCACATAATCACACCCCAAGAATTGGGGTTTTAGCCAAACATCATAAAAGAGTAAAAACGATTACCAAATCGATTAGCCATCAACTGGGTAAGAGTAATTAAGCCTTTACAATGCTTTATTTGTAGAAAATTCGAAACCTACTTGCAAAATCTCCAAATTGAGTCTCAGAAAGCCTTCAAGTCTATTAAGAACTATAAAAAACTCAAGAGAAAACTGTTCTAGACTAATTCAGCCTTCTTAATTGTTCAAAATCTAATTTATAGTCACCAAAAACAAGCCACGAAGGGCCATTAAGTGAGGTAAGTCAGGTTCGCCGAGTGGTTCGGTGAACCGCCCTTTGCTCTCTTCTATCGCCTTTTTGTCTTGGCTCTCAGCATCCTCATGTCCTGTAACTTCGGGCGATCACTCTTTGCATCACTGAACTGCTCGACGATTCACCGACTACCCCTTTTCTATCGCTGACTTGGTTTTTTTACTCAGGGCTGGTACACTAGAACTTTAGGCGGTCAAAATAGCCACTCGAAGATTTGCCAAGTGCTCCTGGCAATCATCAGACTCGCCTTTCTTCACTTCTTCAGTTTGTTTTGTTCGTTTTTTCCTGTTAGTGTCCTTGCTTTGCTCCTCAATCCACATACCTAAAAATCAAGGTTTTAACATCAATTTATGGCACAAATTAAGTATTTGAGGACACTAAATCTATATAAAAAATGCCCCAAATGAGTCCAAATCTCAGATTCATCAGTCTGTCCCTATCGTAAATGAGTTTCTAGAATTGTTTCCCGATGATCTACCAGGTGTTCTTCCTGAAAGGGAAATAGACTTATGTATTGACCTTCTCCCAGATACGCAACCTATCTCTATTCCTCCTTACTGAATGGCTCTGGTAGAACTGAAGGAATTAAAAGAGCAGTTGAAATATTTGTTGGATAAGGGTTTCATCCGACCAAGTATATCTCCATGGGGTGCTCCAGTTTTGTTTGTTCGAAAGAAAGATGGTTCACTCTGTATGTGTATTGACTATCGATAGTTGAATAAAGTTACTATTAAGAATAAATATCCGCTCCCAAGGATAGATGTTTAACGACTTGAAAAATGATAGGATGACTTAGAGCCTTGACGTTTGGGTTAGTATGACTTTGAGTAGATGTATGGGCTGTGTTAGTACCTTAATGGGGTGATGGTGAAGTCTAGGGTTCAAGTAAGGACCTAGGCTAGCAAGCTAGGGTGAAGGAAGTCTTGTTCTTTGGTGGGCCTTTTGGCGATGGGGCTGTTTGGTCGCCCAATGACCCCCCACTTCGCCTAGTGGACTGTCCACTTAGTGAGCCTACTGGAAAAAATGGTGAACTAGGTGCATGATCGCCAAGCTGGTTGGCGCATCGCCTTTCTCCCCCTCCAATCTCTCATTGATCATCCCCTTTGAGTAAGCCACTAGAGCAAAGGGTGGACTAAGTGTGGATTTGGCAAATCGCCTAGTGCACTTGGCGAGCCCAAGTGTCCAATAGGCAAACTAAAATGGGCAAGGGCTAAAAGCTTAAGTTGTAACTTGTAGGGTCAACTTCAAATGATGATATATCTTAGATCAAAACGAATTAGGTGGGGAATTACCTACCCAATTAAAGGTCTCTGAGTCCTCTTTCCAATGCCACCGAGTTTGCCCAATTCCGATCTCGGAGTAAAAGGTTATGCCCAAAATAGTGAAGCACTGTCAAAATGAGAGAGCCAAGGGCTATTAGGTGAGTCGCCTAGTGCCCTTGGTGAGTCAAGGGGTGCAAAGGGCGATCTTACACGGGTTTGGTGCAAAATTTTAAGTTTAAACTTTGTGGGTTTTTAATTCTTTTCTAAGTTGAGTCCCTATTATTTTATTCCTTTCCCTACATGTATAAAACCCTTTTAAGACCTAAAACCTTTCATTTTAGTCCCTCCAAATAGAATTAAAGGAAAGCCTATTTCCTCTCAAATTTTCTCTCACTAGAAACCCTCCATTAGAGAAGAAGAAGAAGGGAGCTATTGAGGCTCTGGTTTGGCTATTTCAAGGTCGTTTCTCCTCAAATTTCTTGTGGATTTCTTCAGATTAAGGTATGGTGGATCTTTATCTAGGGTTATCTCTCACCCTAGAGTCCTATCAAAGTGTTTTTCAAAGCTTGCAAAACTTCAAAACCTAGATCTTTCACTCTTCAACATGGCTTCAAACTTTTATTGTTTATAATGGCTTTATTATGAAGTAATGTGGTTGTATTGATGTTGAATGGTGGTTTTATGAAAAACCTTCTCAAAGAACCCATGTTTTCCTAAAAGTCTTCAATGGTGCCCTAAGAAGTGGGTTTGTGGATTGTTCAAGGATGTGATTATGAGATGTTTAAATTGAATGAGTTTATTGAAGTAATATGATTATGCATGCCTAATTATTAAGAATTGTTGGTATGTGGTGATGTATTGATTATGGCCTTGTAAGGCAAATTCACGATTTAGCTTATGTTGATATAGAAGTGTGATCTATTGATGTGTGATCCACTTATGGTGGAGGTGGTTACTTCCTATGTACATAATGGTAATTAAATTGATAGAAGTCTTCTTATTACCCTAATTGTGAAGAAAAGATGCATGAATGTGATATGAAAAGTGTAAGTATGAACACGATATGAAGAATGTGTGTGTGGTCTATGCTTAGAATGCAAGTGTGCTAGTATTGAAAGGACATTCTCAATTATGCACTTCTGAATGAAGATGTTTGCATGTGGAAGGTTTTCTTCCTTTAATATATCTTGAATTGGTAGACTTAGGTTTCCTTTTCTTGAAAGCATGTATGCAGTTATATGATCATGAAAGCTATGCTGTGTTGATTTGAAAGGTTATTCTTAACTCTTCACTAAAGCATGTTAAGGGATTCTTATATGAAAGATTATTCTCATGTTTGAATCTATGAGCTATCCTCATGTTGGGAGAGGATGGATGCCCATACGATAGTTGAGGTGAGGTATCTAGTAGCAATCCTCGGAGATGGATGCCCATACATTAATTGAGGCGGGGTTATCTAGTAACAATCTCTATCCCCAAAGGACTTATGCAAGTTGGAATGAGATAGATACCCATACATTAGTTGAGGCGGGGTTATCTAGTAACAATCTCTCTTCCTTAATGAACAATTGACATGAACTACTCTGTGGGAATGAAGGCTAAGCACCGAGAGGTCATTGAGTGGGATGGATGCTCTCACGATAGTTAAGGCGGGGTATTTAGTAGCAATCCCTTGTGATGGATGCCCATACTTAGTTGAGGTGGGGTGTCATGTAACAAGCTCTTTGTCTCTTAACTATGTTCCCACATAGGATAGCTAGTGGATCCATTAGGCTAATCACAGATCGACCTTAGGCAAGTTGATCACCTTCCTACGGTGTGGGGTTACATGACACCAGATTCTATGATTTAGCTCTCATAGTCTATGTCGGTTAAATGCTTATTCCCATCATGTGAGGTACCCATTATGGTTTCTTGAGAAGTTCTAGGACGCGTGGGTAGTAGTATGGGGTGCTATCCATGCATTTGCACGAGTAGGCTTCAAGAGGGCTATAGTGAGAATCTCTACTTCCTAATGAAAGAAATGTGTTCTAAATGAACAAATGAAGCAAGTTACCTTTATGTCTACATGAATTGATGTATGTCTCACATGTCTATATGAAATGATGTATGTTTTCCATGATATGATGCATGTCGTAGTTGACTAAAAGATATGAATAATGTTTCACTTGAGTTAGTGATATGAGTTGTTTAGCATGATACGTTGAAATGTAAGGAGTCTTATCTATGGTGGCCTAGAGGAACACTTAGGTGTGGTGTGAAGAAGTAGTATGGGATGCCACTTCATTTCTTACTTAAGTGTGTCTTAGGGCTATTATAGATAGGGACCCTAAGATGATTGACAGGCCTTGCTTGATGTATATGTTCTTGTATTATGTCTTGACATTGAAGGAACATGAGGAGAATGGTAAGTTCACCTTTGGTGGAAATGTGATGATAATGGCTTGGATGTTGGTAATACTTGTATTTGATGCCTCTTATTCTTATGTTCATGAAATATCTTGAAATTGGTATCATGCATGGTTTCCAAACCAAAATGTCTGTTTTAGCATGTTTTCGCATGGTCATCATACTTAGTACATTTGTGTGTACTAACTCCATATTTTCCTCTATGTCTACAAGTGTAGGTTCCGGCAAGTGACTTGCTATTTCTGGTGAAGACTTGGATTGAGACTCCCAAGTTAGAGTGGTATGTCCTCATCATTCGGGGACACATTTTAGAAGCTTTATGTTTTGCTCTACTTCTTTGTATTAGACTCTTTCTAGACTTTTCAAGTGAAAAGGGTCGTGACCCTACCTATGTTTTTTTTAAAGATTGTATTAAGATGGCCATGTGAGACAAGTAGACTTCCGCTGCAATGTTTTAAATGTTTAGTATGTTTTGAATTGTATGGTTTTTAAATAAAAAGTTTTAATTATGTACAATTCTATTATCGATGCAATGAAATGAACTATGAGGCTTGTATAAGACCCCTTCAGGGTCGAGTACGCCGTGTCGCTTCCGGGGCATAGGCTCAGGTCGTGACAAGATGACTTGTTCGACAAACTGCAGGAAGCAAGCTGTTTCTCTAAGATTGACCTTCGATCGGGTTATCACCAATTGAGGGTGAAAAAAGATGGCATTCCGAAGATGGCTTTTCGAACTCGGTATGGTCATTATGAGTTTTTGGTAATGTTGTTTGGTTTGACTAATGCTCCGACGACATTTATGGATTTGATGAATAGAGTATTTAGGCAATACCTTGATATGTTTGTGATTGTGTTCATTGATGATATATTGATCTATTAGAGAAGTGAAGACGAGCATACCAATCATTTGAGGATTGTGTTTCAAGTCCTCAAGGACCAACAACTCTTTGCCAAGTTTAGTAAATGTGAGTTTTGGTCAAGGTCTGTAACTTTTCTTGGTCATATTGTGTTTGGTAAGGGTATTGAAATAGATCCTAAGAAGATGAATGTGGTAAAGAGTTGGCCTAGACCTCTATCCCCTTCGGACATTAGAAGTTTCTTGGGTTTAGCCGGTTACTATAGAAGGTTTGTTGAAGAGTTTTTTTCAATTGCCTCTCCATTGACAACATTGACCCAAAAGAAAGTTAAATTCATTTGGTCGGAAGCGTGTGAAAAGAGTTTCTAAGAATTGACTAATGCTCCGGTGTTGACTTTACCGAAAGGAACTGATGGATTTGTTGTTTATTGTGATGCTTCGAGAATTGGGTTAGGATGTGTACTTATGCAAAATGGGAAAATTATTGCCTATTCTTCAAGGTAACTTAAGATTCATGAAAAGAATTATCCTACCCATGACCTTGAACTAGTGGCAATTGTGTTTGCTCTTAAGATTTGGAGGCATTATTTGTATAGTGTTCATGTAGATATCTTTACTGACCACAAGATTTTACAATATGTGTTTAATCAGAAAAATCTAAATTTTTGCCAAAGAAGGTGGCTTGAGCTACTAAAAGAGTATGATATGAGTGCTTTCTTATCACCCCGACTAGGCAAATGAGGTAGTGGATGCTCTTAGTCGGTTATTAATGGGTAGTGTTGCTCATATTAAGGATGATAAGAAGGAGTTGGTTAGAGATGTTCATAGATTGGCCCGATTGGGTGTTCAGTTAGTTGACTCTACTAAAGGTGATCTTATGGTCCATAATGGTTCAGAATCATCCTTTTGTGTCGAAAGTGAAAGCAAAACAAGTTCTTCATCCGACTTTGGTAGAATTGAAGAAAGCGGTGCTTAAGAAATCAGTTGAGGATTTCTCGAAAGAGGGAGATGGTGTGCTTCGTTATCAAGGTCGCTTATGTATCCCAATGTTGATGACTTGAGAGATCAGATCTTATGAGAAGCCCATATCTGTCGATATTTCATTCACCCGAGAGCCACCAAAATGTACTGTGACTTATGGGAGGTCTATTGGTGGAATGGGATGAAGAAAAATATTGCGGAATTCGTAGCTAAGTAACCTAATTGTCAACAAGTGAAAGTTGAGCATCAAAAGCCGGAAGGTTTGTCCCAAGACATCAATATTCCTATATGGAAGTTGGAAGATTTGAATATGGTCTTAATTGTTGGCTTACCTCACACCCGGAGACAACATGATTCGACTTGGGTTATAGTAGATCAAATAATGAAATCAGCTCATTTCATTCCCATCAAGGTTTCTTATTCGATGGAGGACTATGCTAAGTTGTATTTGAGAGAAATGGTTAGGTTGCATGGAGTGCCTTTGTCCATTATCTCAGATCATGGTACCTAGTTCACTTCTAAGTTTTGGAAGTCTTTCCAAAAAGGGCTTGGTACTCGTGTTAAGCTTAGTACGACTTTTCACGTGCAAATCGATGGGCAAGCGGAGCGTACTATCTAAACTTTGAGATGAGAGCATGTCTAATTGACTTCAAGGGTATTTGGGATGATCATTTGCCTCTAATTGAATTTGCATACAGTAATAAAGATCACTCAAGTATTGGTATGGCTCCATTTGAGGCTCTATATGGAAAGAGGTGTAGATCTCCTATAGGATGGTTTGAAGTGAGTGAAGTTGCTTTGATAGGTACCGAATTGGTACATGAGGCTATGGATAAAGTACGACTTATTAGAGAAAAGTTGAAAATGGATCAAAGTAAAAAAAAAGTCCTATGCCGATGTTAGGAGAATATATCTTGAGTTTGGTGTGAATGATTGGGTCTACTTAAATTTTTTACCCATGAAGGGTGTAATGAGATTTGGACAAAAAAAAGAAGCTTAGTCCCCGTTATTTGGGCCCATATTAGATTTTGAGACGTATTGGGAAAGCTGCTTATGAGCTTGAATTTTTTAATGACTTGGCATCGGTGCATCCAGTTTTCTATGTCTCCAAGTGGAAGAAATGTGTTGTTGATCCAACGTCTATTGTGCAACTGGAGAGTCTTGGCATAAAGGATAGCCTTTCTTATGAAGAATTTTCAGTTGAGATTTTTGACCGGCAAGTTCGAAAGTTGAGAAATAAAGAAATTGCTTCTATAAAAGGTTCTTTGGAGGAATCAGTTAGTTGAGGGAGCTACTTGGGAGGCCGAGGCTGATATGATGTCCCATTATCCACATCCCTTTCCCTCCCCCCCTACACTAGCTTGAGGTATTTAGTTCCTCATGGTTTACTCCTTTGGTGTCATGTGTCTTAGATATTCCCATGATTCTTCATTTATGCATGTTCATGAAAAAACTTGATTTTTGAGAAAAATGAGTTAGTTGATTGATTTCCGCATGATTATGTGCATTTGAGTATGAGTTGAATATAGATTTCATGATTTGATGTTTTAAACATGCTTTAGCTGGAAGTTGATGTTTCCTCCTCGCAGATTTGCACTTATGTGATTTCATGCATGTTGGGATGTTACATTTGAGTTACTACCTTCCTTATGATATTTTGAATCTCATTCGAGGATGAATGTTCCCAAGGGGGAGATACTGTAACACCTCGGATTCTAGAAAGGCTAGAAAGGTTAGAAAGGGGTAGTGGGAAAACTCACAGGCCAAAAACTGGACCATAGAACCCTTCACAAGTCCCCAGACGGGCCAGGAAGAGGACCACACTCTATGAAGGGTGCCGTGGTAAGTCCCCAAGACCTGCCTTGCAGTAGTCCCTCCCATGGAGGCCTAGACGGCTCGTGGGGAGGTTGACGGGCCGTCGATGACGTCGTCAAGAAGGGGTCACCCGAAGGGGACTTTCCCCTTGCCACAGGTCAATGACCACGACGGCCATAATGGCCCGTGGTGCCTTTGACAAGCCGCCAAGGCTGTTGTGGACTGGCAACAGTGAAGCTCTAAGTCAAGGGCCTCTTCACGACCTGGTTAATGGGCCGTGGAACCCTTGACGAGCTGTGAAGGCCATCGTGAGGTGCAGTCTGTCAGTTTTAAGTCAGGGGATTTTGAGTCTTTTCCTAATTATTTTAATTCAATACCATGTCATTTTACCCTTTAGCCAAAGCCTTATATGAATGTTTTTACCCCTAAAATCACCCATTCAAGTCATTCTCTCAATTTACCAAAAAGAAGAACTAGTTCATCTTCCCCAAAATATTTCTCTCTAGAAGAAAAAGAAGGAGTCAACCTAGGGTTTCAAGTTCAAGTCTCCAATTCACCAAACTGCTTAGGGGCTTTGAGTACTAAGGTATGATAGTCTTCATCTATGGAGCTCTTTCCTCCATAGATTTCCTAAATTTCCCAAATTTTGAAGTTAGAAATCTTTAATTGAATTGAAGTTGGGGGTTTTCTTCTATGTCATGGGTTCCTTCTTATATTGGTATAATTGATTGTTTTATGAAGTATTATCTATGAATTGAGATAATTCCATGCTTTTAAGATGAACCCCTATGAACCCATGCTTAACTCATGTTTTCTAGATTTTGATGATTGAAAGTGGGTTTTGAACAATGAAAGGTGAATTATGGAAATATGCATGTTCTTATGAAATTGATGAATTATGATGTAAGTTGCTTTGAGATTAAATCATATATGATGCTGTTGTTGTTAATTGTTGTGAAATGTTTTCTCACATAAAAGATTCGCGGGTCGAAAGGTTTTCTCACCTAAAATGAATCAAAGTTAAGGAGCTATTCTAATTATGAGGCAAGAGGCGATTACCCATATCCTCTAATGAAAGACAATAGGTGATTACTCATGTCCGCATAGTGTAGGGAAAGACACGATTACCTATGACCCTTAAACATAAGATGAGTTTGATGAATTACTATTCCGTGGGTATTAAGCTTAGTACCTAGTGGACAAGTAGCGATTATCCGTATCCCATAAACTATGTGCCACCATAGTATGATTGTCTTAGATAAACGTCAGCTAGTTGATCCACCTATGCTAGAAGTTCATGGTTCTTACCTTGGCAAGTGAGAACAACTCTTTTTGGTGTGGGGCAAACACCAGATTCCATGTAATAGCTCGCATGATCTCTATGTCGGTTAAGGCTAATTTCCTACAAAAGGTATAATGATGAACTAAGGTCATTTCAAGAAGTATTTCACAAGTGTTCAAAGATGAGTTTTACTTGAATTTGACCATGATTATTATGATGTTTTCTAACCCTTTCCTTATGATTTTTAACTTGGTCTTTGAATGACATGAACGGTTCTTTTTAGCATGATTTAAATCTATATGTGTTGCTATCATACTTGGTACATTTTTTTACTAATGCATACTCTTTCCTACATTCTCCCAAATATAGTATCCGACGTTCCAGATTCGCATCCTCATGGCTAGCAATCACAGTGAGCATACTTTGTAGTGGTGCGTCCTCATGTTTTGAGGACCAAATTTTTTATCGCTTTTAGTCTTTACTTTTCAGATATTGTACGTGATGTCAGGGTTACGTCCTGGTCACTCTTGATGTAATAGATGGCTATTGATACTACGTAGACTTCCGCTTCGTTTATAAAAAATTTGATATGAATTGTCTTTCAAATTCCCTTGAATTTATATTATCTTATTTATGCATGCTAAGTGGCTTGTGTATGGCCTCTCGGGGTCCTATGCACCATGTTGCGCCTAGGGGGTAGCTTGGGTCGTGACATAGTCTATGTGAATAATGACTTGTGTTCACTTGTGTTAGTTAGAACTTGCTCAGTTAGTCTTGAAATGTTGGTCTTGATTGAGCTTGGTTGGAAAAATGATCTTATGCTTTAGTTGATTGTTCGTGAAGTCCACTGATGTTTAAAGATGTAATCAACTAACACTAGTTCGATTTAAGTGCCATATGATCGCGTGTAGTGATATAACCCAAGCAAGGGTTAGGATCGTTCCCATAGGGAGTGGTTTTGAGAATTAATAGAAAAATAAAATCTAGTTCTAATTAGTCATAGCTAAAAACATTATCGAATAAAAACATACAAAATCAAAGGGGTGACACAAACGTCAATTATCAATGGGGGGTTTTGTAGTAATTAACAACTAAAAACAGAAAATATACTAAAACGAGATAGAGAGATGGGATTCTTGAGATGTGATAGGAATACGGGATAGGCTAAATTATCGGGTACATGCTTTTGATAGTAAATTGTTGAGTATTTGTGAATAGGCTAGACTATAGTGGGGGTAAATTCTCTCTCGAGCTACTTACCCCGAATTAACTCGGTTTCTCTCGAACACCAAGTTGCCGCATTAAGCACAGCCTCCGCCTTAGCCCATTCACTCTCTCGAGCTGAATGTGTGGGAAAAGGACTAGGGTTCACTCTCTCGAGCTGAACCCATGTCGATCCAATACCACCGACTATCAATTTAGTAGTCTAAGTTTTACGACCTCTCTCTCGAGCAAGCCAAAAACACTAAGATAAAATCATATTTGCAACTACACTCCCATTAAGTTCATACACAAATACTAAACGAAATCACATTTAAACAACAAATAAACCATCAACAAGCAAGACCCAATAGATAATCTAACCCATATTCATAAAATCACACCCCAAGAATTGAGGTTTTAGCTAGACATGTAAAAGAGGTAAAAATCAAAACCAATATTAGTTTCCATCAACTGGGTATGAAGAATTAAGTCTTAAAACACGTCAAGAGTAAAGAATCTTAGAGACCCACGTCCAATTTCTTGGAGTTGAAACCCTTTGAATCTTCAAGGTCTTAGAACAAAGTCTCCAAAACCCTCTAAAACTTAGACTCTCTCAAAAACTGTAAAAAGTTCTAATAATAATAGTGATATGATGTTAAACTAGGAATTTAAACAAGTATTTATAGTGTTTGAAAATTTGTGCTGCAGCGGATCACTTGGCGCAGTTAGTCGGGATCGCCGATACACTCGGTGATCCACTTTTTTGTCGATTTCATCGCCTTCTTGCTTTAGCATTCAGCCTCTTCGCACATTGAATCGTTGGGCGATATGGTACTGCTTCTCAGAACTACTCAGCGACACGCCGACTGATCCATTTCATCGCCGACTTGATCTTTCCCTTCAAGGCTCAGCACACTGGAACAAAATGCGATATCTAGGCCAATCGACAACTCGCCAACTGGGCTCGGCGATCCTCAAGCCTTCATTTCTTAGTTCTTTTCAACCGCTTTGTTCCTTCTTGCCAAGTAGTGTCCATGCTTTGCCTCAAACTCTAAATACCTGAAACTTAAGGGTTTTCATAAGATATTTAGACAAAATATGCATTTGAGGACACTAATTCTATCAAAATATAGCCCTGAATGAGTCCAATTTGTGGACTCATCAACACCCCCAACTTAAACTTTTGCTTGTCCTCAAGGTACCCAAGCTCGTTTGCATAGTTCTGTGATCAATACTAGGAAGGGAAATGAGGTCTGGTGCTGCCTTGCACGCATGAGTATCTCTGAAGCAATGATCGTACCCAAGTTTATCCGAGTCTCCTCTATGATGCAAACCAGGTAGGCTGCCTTAGCAAGGCAAAGAACTGACTCGTTCTGGGATGGCATAATTGTGCTGCTGATAAAACCAAACCAGAATCTTGCGACAATTTTCAGATCTTTCTTTTCAATCGGAGCTCCTTCCTTCAACCACTTCGGAGAATCATCTGAGATCAGCGAGGCTAACCACTCTTTCATCTCATCCAGCTTCTTTGCTCTAATTAAGTGTTGGCAGTGATCGCTAATATTTGTGGACATGTCCAAGACTGCGTTGATCGCCTCACTATCACACTTCACCCTCTGGCCTCTAACAACTACGTAGTCAACTTCTTTAAAAGTTGTTGCTAGCTGCTTTTTTCTGAGGTATTAGTGCATTGTATGCGCTGTAGAACTCTCTTACAAAGTTTGGAATATAAGGGCCATGGGGTTTGGTGAAGATTTGGAACTTGTGGTGTTTCAGGCAATCCATTATTTTCGAGTACCTGTCAATCACTCCGTCTATAGACAAACGTTTCTCCTCAAGAATTGTCCTCATCCCTTCAGTCTTTAATTTGTTCATTGACTTGGGAGGATGCCCCTATATTGGTGGCGCAAGCACCATTGCCTTCTCTGGAGCTGGAGGAAGAAATGCAGCATGAGGAGTTCAGATTCTAGATGTATCGTGCAGCTTTTTAGAGCGTAGTTCTGCTTTGCGTGCCACTACCCGTTCATCATCATCAAACTCCACAAGTTGAGGGTCCTAATGCGCACTCTCACTCTCTGAGGTGGTAAGGTAAGTATCATAGATACCGTCACTGTCAGTGCTTGCCTCCAGTGATGCAGGTGCCTTGCCTTTACCTTAACCTTTCCCACCGCTCGTGGAAAGTTTTATGGCTCTTTCCTTGGATGCAGCTACATCCTCGTTCAATATAATACCTTTTGCTTTCCCTTTGGGTGGCTCGTTTCGTCCTGCAACTTTAGGTCTGACCATTTCTGCAAAACAGTAGAGAAAATTTAGAAATAATTCAATTAAGAACACATAAAATTAACTGCAACCAGACTCGCTAATCAAGTCGGCGAAACGCTGAATCGCTTTGGCGAGCGAAGTCGGGCTCGCTGAAAGGGTTTGTTTAAATACTGTGGTAATTTGACGATGGGATATCCATTTTGGCGCTTCGCCACTAGCTTTGGGCGAGCCAGGGCTAGCCTGCCGAAAGTTCCAGTGCAGCAAGGGTTCATGGGTGCAGACAAAGGGCGAAACAAAAAACAGTCGGCAAGTCGCCAAGCGCCGTTGGCGACATCAAGCTTCTCACCAAAAGTTACAGTAGCCAACAACACGTACATCATGAAATTAAAGGCAATTTGGAGATATTAGGCAAATCGCCGAGTGGTTCAGCGAACTCGACCAGCTCGCTAAACTACCCAACGTGCCTGTTTTCACCCTACTTTTCAATCTCAACCCCGTAACCCCCGAAAACAAAATTAAACTATGCACTAGTACAATTAAGCTCAGACCCATAATACTCAACCATGCTAAACACCACGCACGCACAACCCCACAAAATTTAACTCGTTTCGACGCGCAACAAAAGGGATTTAAAAAATAAAGATAAAATGGGCAAGATTTACGAATTAAACTCGGCATTAAAAAAATATAAACCTATCAGAGAGGCCTAGAACACATCAATACAATAAGCCCAATTGCATAAGAGAACAAAATTTTCAAAGTAGCCTCGGGATTAAGGAAAACCAACCTTTTATGCCAATCAAAGTTCTTTGAAATGCTAGGAGGCAATGTAATCCAAATTTGGGCACAAATTGATCAGCTAAAATACTTATAGAATGCAAAAGTATTTGAAGTACTAACTTGGTACGAATTTGGAAGGGTGAAAAGTAAGGGAAAATGAAGAATTTGAAATTGAAACCTCTGGCTCTCATAATAAACCATCTGTTTCCCGGCCAATAGGCGACGTTAGTCGGGATCGCTGACTTACTCAGTGATGCGCCGATCGGTCAATTCCCTCACCGAGTTTTACAGGACCTCTATTTAATTGGGGGTCCAAAAGGCGGAAAAGATCGTTGTCACCGACCGAATCAGCGTGGCGCCAATTTGCTCCTAAGCTCGTCAAGTTTTATAGGCTCCAAACCAAACTTGTTTTGAATCAAATGACGGAGGAAAAATGGCATGCCAACCTCTTCGGCAATTCACCGACGGGGCCTTTTTGTTCGCCAATCTCATTGTTTCTCAACACTCCTTACATTTCATCCTGCAAAATCAAAACTCCATTATTTTAATCTTAAGAGAAAACAATTAAAACCTTGTGTTGCCTCCCAAGAAGTTCCTTGGTTATAGTCGTGGCACGACTTCTCCATTTAGTTATGATTTATGAGGAAGAGATGGGACATCACATGACCCATTTGAGTCTCCAATCGCTAGACATATATGAATTGGGAGGCAAATATCTCATTTAGTAGTAGGACATTCTCTTTTATCTCATTTAACATCTTGTCGTGACCTTCGACTTTAATGAGAATGAGTGAGAGTATCTCATCTATTTGTCCGTCCTCACTTGCATTGGGTTTCATAAGCTAGTAGGTGGAACATACCGGTCTTTTCTTTTATTCGGTGCTTCCAATTCCATAATCTTCTTGGTCACTAAATCTAATTGAGTCAATAGCGTGGTCAAAGTATGGTCTTTCTCAGCCTCCTTGTTAGTCATTACCATGTGATCAAGGAGTTGGGTGGCTACTGCAAAGGGTAGTTGTGAGAGCCCCTCATGAAATATTTCGTCTGCCATTCTTTTATTCTCCGGGCCAAGACTTTTGTAGAAGCAATCCAGCAGCACGCTTTCTGAGATTCCATGAGCTGGGCATTTCAGGATGAGTGCCTTGAATCTCAACCACAATTCATGGATGGACTCTCCCTCGACTTGGCTAAAACTTAGGATTTTATCCCTGAGAGACACCATCCTTAAAAGAGAGAGATCTAGTTGTTCCCCATTGCAACCAAACATAATATGGATTCCTACTATAAACAACAACACAATGAAAAACAAAACTAAAAATTAAGTAAGTAAACTATGACTAACAAGAACAAAAAATTTACTTAACTACAAATTCTCAAATAACACCACTCCCCGGCAGCGGCGCCATTATGATTTTTAAAGACGTAATCAACTGACACTAGTTCGGTTCAAGTGCCATACGATCGCGTGTAGTTGTATAACCCAGCCAAGGGTTAGGATCGTTCCCACTGGAGTGGTTTTGAGAATTAATAGAAAAATAAAATATAGTTCTAATTTGTCATAACTAAAAACATTATCAAATAAAAACATACTAAATCAAAGGGGTGACGCAAGCGTCAATTATCAATGGCTGGTTTTATAGTAATTAACAACTAAAAACAACAAAAATATACGAAAACGAGATAGAGAGATGGGATTCTTGGGATGTGATAGGAATACGGGATAGACTAAATTATCGGGTACATGATTTTGATAGTAAATTATTGAGTATTTGTTACTAGGCTAGACTATAGTGGGGGTAAATTCTCTCTCTCGCAACTTACCCCGAATTAACTCGGTTTCTCTCGAACACCGAGTTGCCGCATTAAGCACAACCTCCACCTTAGCTCATTCACTCTCTCGAGCTGAATGTCTGGAAAAGGACTAGGGTTCACTCTCTTGAGCTCAACCCATGTCGACCCAATACCACCGGCTATCAATTTAGTATTCTTAGTTTTACAACCTCTCTCTCGAGGAAGCCAAAAACACTAAGATGAAATCGTATTTGCAACTATAATCCCATTAAGTTCATACACAACTACTAAATGAAATCACATTTAAACAACAAATAAACCATCAACAAGCAAGACCCAACATATAATCTAACCCATATTCACAAAATCACACCCCAAGAATTGGGGTTTTAGCTAGACATGTAAAAGAGGTAAAAATCAATACCAATGCCAGTTTCCATCAACTGGGTATGAAGAATAAGTCTTAAAACACGTCAAGAGTGAAGAATCTTAGAGACCCACGTCCAATTTCTTGGAGTTGAAACCCTGTGAATCTTCAAGGTCTTAGAACAAAGTCTCCAAAACCATCTAAAACGTAGTCTCTCTCAAAAATTGTAAAAAGTTCTTATAATAATAGTGATATGATTTTAAACTAGGAATTTAAACAAGTATTTATAGTGTTTGAAAATTTGTGCTGCAGCGGATCACTCGGCGCAGTTAGTCGGGATCGATGATACATTCGACGATCCGCCTTTTGGTTGATTTCATCGCCTTCTTGCTTTAGCCTTCAGCCTCTTCGCGCTTTGAGTCATTGGGCTATATGGTACTGCTTCGCAGAACTACTTGGCGACACGCCAACTACTCCATTTCATCACCAACTTGATCTTTCCCTTCAGGGCTCAGCACACTGGAACAAAAAGAGATCTCTAGGCCGATCGGCAACTCGCCAACTGGGCTCAACGATCCTCATGCCTTCATTGCTTCATTCTTTTTAGCCGCTTTGTTCTTTCTTGCCAAGTAGTGTCCATGCTTTGCCTCAAACTCTAAATACCTGAAACTTAAGAGTTTTCATCATATATTGAGACAAAATATGCATTTGAGGACACCAATTCTATCAAAATATTACCCTAAATGCGTCCAATTTGTGGACTCATCATCCACTTAGCCTAAAAATCCACCTTTACACTAAATTTATCCTTAGTTGTCCCCTTTGAGCCTTATCCTTTTTATTAGCAATCACATTACAATCCTTGAACCTTTTTGAAAAGTAACCTTATTTTGAATCATTTCCCTCCTTGAACTTGAGAATTGTGAAAGTTGAGGCTAAAAGCCTAAGTTGGGGGGTGTTATGGGAAGATAATAGATGGATGCTTTCCACATGAATGCTCGATATAAAAAAAGAGTTTGAATAAATAAGTCTTGAATCCTCCAAAAGTTGAAAATGGTTGCATGTGGGGAATCTAGAATGGAAGAAAGGAAAAAAAAGAAAATGATGTGAGATGTTCATTGATTTGAAAAATGAAGAAAAGTGGAAAAGTTGTTGATTGAAAAGTTGTTGTATAGTGTTGAAGGATGGTGTATTCACTTGTACTTAAATGATATCCTAACCTTTTCTAAACCTACATTACAAGCTTAATAAAGTCCTTTGAGATTTCCAACCGAATGAAATTTAGTCAATGTTGTTTGAAAATATGGGCAAGCCTATGGTGTGTTCCTTGTGTACATAAGATGATTCGTTTTGAATGTGAGCATTTGTATCGTTGTCCCTTAAATTGTGAATACTTGTGTGTATTTTTGTGGGACATTTCTTTCTTGTGAGGGCATGAATGCTAGAATGGATTGATGAAGTTGATAGATTACAAAAATTGAGTCAAGATAAGTTGTTAGAGAATTAGTAATTGGGAGTCACTTCTTGATGATTCTTGTTGTCACTTGATCATTCTTCAAAATCATTGAGTTTTGAAATTGTATTTGAACTTGAGGGAGTTTTTGGATTGAAAATAGCTTGTTTGCTTGCTAACTATTATTACCAACCAAATCCATGACCATGATCCTTAGTGAAATTGGAAGAGTGTTGAGCTTAAATTGAGTGCCTCTTGTGTTTTGGATTTTTGTTTGCTTGAGGACAAGCGAAGTATTAAGTTGGGGGGGGGGGGGGTTGATGAGTGGTGAGTTTGCACTCATTTAGGACACTTTTCTTATGATTTTGTGGCACTCAAAGTAGAGAAAGAGGCTAAATATCCTTTGAATTGTGTTTATTTTTGGGATGGAAAATAATTCACAAAAGCTGAAAAGAAGCAAAATCTGGCAGAAAACAAGCTCCAGATCTCGCAAACTAATCAACAGCGTGCATAAGCGACCAGGCGACATTCGCTTCTGCGAACTAGTCCAAAAAGGTAGAGGTTTCTTAAGCAAACTTATGTTCGCTTTAGCAAACCTCTTGCTGCTTTTGCGAAGACCGCCTTTTCAGACAGGGACATAATGGGAAATTCTCAAGCATTGGACCCAAAATTTAGAAAATAGGGCTAGGGTGGAACATTATTCATCATCAATGAATTATTAGAGAGAGAATATTGTAGGGAGAAAAATTCATCAAAAAGAAGATTTTACATTGTTCTTTATCTTGGGTTGAGACATTGAAGGCAAGTTGCCTCACTTTTCATTTGTGGATTTGGAGATTGTGTTCTATTTTAGTAAATCTCTTTTACTTTTCTTCATTTCCTTGTTCTTAATTGCTAGAAATGTGAGTGTAATTGATTGTTTCAAATTGGGGCTTTTGAGCTAGAAATAGACAAAACTATTTGGGTATTTAATATATTGCTCCATTGCTTTTGTAATTCCTTATTTCCATGTTTGATTTCATGAAATAGGTTCAATCTACTTTTCATGTTTGAATTTATGAGTTGAGAGTGCACGCTCAATCCTAGATTTCGATCTTCATGGGTTGCTTGAAAATAGAATCCGTGAAGTGAAGAGTTAGATTGATCATCGCATTTTTGCTTTGAATCTTGAATTTGAGATCAAAAGGATAAAGTTTAGTGTTTCATTGTTAAGTGCAAGGCTTGCTCGAAAGAGAGGTCTAAGTTAAGGTAGTGATTGTTTTGTTGAATTACATCATTTAGACTGAAAGGAGATGTCATGAAATGGTCCTTTGAGACTGAAAAGGATATTAGGATTGACCTACAATTACTTAGCCTCCTTATTAGTGATTGATTTTGAATTGAACTACAATGGATCGTTGAGTAATAATTGAATCTCAAATTTTCTCTATTCTCATACATCCCTAGCTTGATATTGTCTTTGCCCCCGTTAGAAGCGTAGTTAAAAATGTTGCTTTCTATTTGATACTATTGTCCTTTGTATGTTTAGATTAAAACTAGTATCAAGTTAGTCTTTATCTTTTCAATCACCGACAAATTATTCTCTGTGGGATTCGAACCCGACTCTTAGTTCGATATTTTTATTGACGACGACCTTTGTCCCTTTTAATTGGTTATAAAGAGGACATTTGAGTGTTATCAAAAGCTCTTTATACTTTTTTAAAAAGTAGCATAAATTGTACTTTAGGATTAACTCAGCGACATTAGTAGGGCTAGCCGAATTACTCGATGAGTCACTGACTACCACTTCTTCTCGCTTTTCATTGTTTTTGATGAGTCACCGACAACCCCTTCTTCTCGCTTTTCATTCTTTAGTTCAAAACTTCAGGCTGAACAATAGTTGGCGAACCCGATGGGCATCGCCATTCACAATCGGCTAGTCCGGAGTTGGCGATTATAATCCATGCTCACCAAATTGTTGTTCATTTTTAGTAGAACTTTTAAAAAGTTTTGGTAAACTAGCAATGTTAACATACATGATTGGTGAGTCGGTGATATGCTTTGATATTTTACCAAACTCTCCAGCAACTTAGGTGACTTTAGATTACTTCGCCGGCTAAGTTTGCAAGTCGCCGTTCATTTTATCATCTCACCGACTTTCTTTTGGTTTTTGAGTAGATGTCTAAGTCACTTTTAGCGAGGACCAACTATTTTGGCGAGTTGCCACTTGCTCTTGGCGAGCTTCAGCTCCACCATTTCTTTGTTTTTTATATTTTTGGCTTCTTTTTGCACACATTTTTCATTGTCTTGTCCTTAAGCCTTCATAGCTGGAAAGCAACACTTTCGCATGAGAAATTGACACAAAAGTGCATTGAGAACACTATTTGGTGAACTAAAAAGCCTCAAATGAGTCCAAAATCTCCGACTCATCAACACCCCAACTTAAGCTTTTGGTTGTCCTCAAGTAAATCAAGAAATTAATTAATTCAATAAAGGAGTCTACAAACAATGCTTTTTGAGAGCCAACATGCAAGTTCTATCACAAGGGTAAATCCAAGAACATACAATTTTCAATTATGCACCAAAAGCTTAAAATGATAACTAGTCATAATCAATCTAAGTACATGCTCACAAATGCTCACTCAAGAGGCAAAGCTATGCTTCAACAAACATATTTAAGTGCCCTCACATCAAGAACGATTTCATGCTCTCACAAAGCACATCAATAATGAATTTTTAGGAATAAAAAATGAACTCTCACACTCTCAAAGAGAAATACATGCATGTTTCAACCCATATGTTTACCCATATTTTCCAACCATCAAATTACTTGGATTTTGCAAGATCTTGAAGGTCTTTCAAGGCTTGTAATAGGGTTGAGAGTAAAGGTATGATCATTTTGGTTTAGTGACTTCACCTTCTTTAAGTATTTTTGTTTCTCAACTTCACTTTCTTTAAGCATTTTTGTTTCTCAACTTCACCTTTTTTTTCTTTTCTTTCCTCCTTTTGAACATAAGGACTTATCCTCATTATTTTCACATTACTCTTTTCTTGTTCATCTCATTGGAATCCAATTTATTCAACCAAGCAATGTAGATCCACAACAACAAATATGATATTTAGCTATGAAATTATTAGATACGATATAAAATTTGTCACTAACTATTCACTTTTTGTGACAAAAACTACATTTCGTCTTTAAATGCATGAGCAAAATACTTTTAGTGACGAAACATACAATTTCGTAGCAGAGTTTTGTCGATTAAAGTTTCCCGCCAAAAAATAGTTTGGCACTGTAACGACCTATTCCCATCGTTATAGAAAAGCCAACAGGGGAAAATTTTGGGCCGAAAAACTTTTTCATAGTAACGTGGAATTTCCCAACCTAGTCTAGATTTGGACAGAATCAGAGTTATTAAGGTCTAGGGAAATCTGGTAACAATTGGGTGATCTAATAATGAATTTGATCACATGGGTAGATAACTAAGACGTTCAGGAACCCGTACGACTTTACGGAATTAAATTCGGGCGAGTAGAACTCCCAAAACTAATCTTAACGTGAACGGATATTTTTCTGAGTGTCATGGGTTGAAGGTGTGTTGTGAAATGGGGGTTTGGAATTATTAAATTTGCTCACTGGTTCTATGCAAACTGCTAAGGCGAGATTTTTCCACTAGGGCGAGGCCGCTGTAGTGGGGTGAGGACCGCTGTGGTGGGACAGACTCAACTTAAGTCCGAAATAAACCCAAAAACATTTTATTCTGCACTTTTTGACTTTGAGAGCTAAAAGACGACCCCAAGTGTTTTCTTGACAGTTTTTCACCATTCTTGAGGCTAAAGGTAAGGTTTTCACTCCCCAAATCTATTTTTCAATCCGTAGAACATAAGTTAGTGGGTAATTATCGATGGGGGAGGGTTTTGATCTGGAAATTATGGTGGAAAAAGCCCTAATCTTGGTATGGGGATCATGGGTTTGATCTAGGGTTGATATAGTTGATTGTAATCTGGGTAATTAGACATCATTTATTGATTCATGTGTTATATTGATTGTTTGTAAACCAAGAACAAGCGGAAAAAAATCTGAAAAGGGAAGAATCAAGTTTCTTAGGGGATTCAAGATTTGTTTGAGGTAGGTGATGATTGTTATTTCATGTTGTGTGATATATGTTTGTTCTTGCTTCATTATGATGCATGTACGTATGCGAATGTTGCATTATTGATCACACTAATAGTAAATGAGGATAGTTGAATAATTGAATGCCCTGAATCATGACTTGATTATATGATTATGAGAATGTACTTTGTGATTGTGATTGTTGAATAGATCGGGTGTTGCGTTCCGACATACTAACTGAGATCAGTTTCCACGTATCAGCATAAACATTGGAACCGGTGTCATGATCCAACATGCTAATTTGGAACGGGTACCACATACTGGTACACTAACAGTTTAGGTGTGGATTCCATGAGAGAACCATTGACTTGACGTAACTGTATATCTTGAGAGTTATGAAATTGTATATGTTCGGTGTGTGCATGTTACTATTATGTTGTAATGGCTTCTGTATGTTGCACTTATTGGGATAGCCGCGTGATCCTACCAGTACACTGTGGTTGTGTACTAATACTGCACTTGCTCTTTCTTTGTTGATTACAGGGCCTCTTGAGGCGGCTATTGACAAACCTCGCTTAGAAGATCACTGATTAATCGAATTCAAGGGTGAGCCAGTTCTTTCGGGCAGCCATGAGTTCTCTTTTCGTCTATGTACACATTTCAGGCTTAGACTAGTACTTAGGAATTCTTATGTTTAGTTGGGTTGCACCCATTTTCTTAGACTTATTAAACTTTAGATGTTTTGGTACATTGACTTTCAGGTTGTAGGTGTTATTCCGCATTTGTTTTGGTTTTTAAACTTTTTCGAGTTTATGGGAATTCTCTTTTTCTTTCTTTAGCATTTAAACCTGCTTCCGTAACTTTAAATGCCTTATTTTTGGTTGAGTTTATTAGTTTGGGTTGTAGTAATGGTTCTCCCATCGGAGGGTTAGTGTGGGTGCCAATCACGATGGTCTGGGTCGTGACAGTTGGTATCAGAGCCTAGGTTCATTATTCTCGATGTACCAAAATGAGTCTAGTAGAGTCTTGCGGAATGGCACAGAGACGTTTGTACTTTTATTCGAGAGGCTATAGGACTTTAGGAAATCTCTCTGTTTTCTCTTGTCTCCTTTCGTGCTATAAGTTTATTCCAATTGGTATCTAACCTCTTTCACTCTTTTGTTCGCAGATGGTTAGCACTAGGTTCAACAGCGTCAGTCCCGTAGCTCCCGTCAATGCTCCAGCTGAGGAATCTGCAGGAAGAGGTCGCAGTCGAGGCAAGGGTAGAGGCCGAGGAAAGGTGGCGCCTACTAGGGATGGTGCACCAGTTGAGAATGCTCCCAGAAATGAGGCTCCTGATGCGCATCATGAAGAGGTAGAAGAGAATATAGAGGTTGAGAATGAGGAGAATATTGGATAAGAGGAAGAGGTGCAGGCTAAGACTACAAGTATTCGTCCCTTAGACCCAATGTTAGCTCAACAGATTATGTCATTCTTGAAAGGAGTGGTTGGTCCTGGAGTGCTTCCCTCTGTTCAAGACACTCAAGTTCCCGCCAATCCCTCCTTAGAATTTGATTCAGGATAGCCAAGAAGCCAGACCTTCGGTGGGCAGCAAGCCATCTTTTGATCGTACTTGCTACAATTGTGGAGAACCTAGGCACATGAGGGGAGATTGTCCCCACCCTCGCATGATGGATTCTGCGCAGCAGCAGACTAGAGCAGTAGTACCCGTGGGAAATGGTAATAATGGTCGAGGGCGTCCACAAAGTTGGCGAGGAGGAAATCAGCGAGGCCGCGGAGGTAGGGGAAATGGTAACACAGGCAAAGGTGCAGTGAAGCCAAGCAGGGAAGTCGCCCGTCAAAATAATAGGGCTCAGTGTTGTGCATTTCCGGGCAAGACTGAGGAAGAGGCGTGTGACACCGTGATTACATGTACTATTCTTATCTGTGACCGGATGGCTAATGTGTTATTTGATTCGAGTTCTACTTATTCTTATGTATCCGTGCGATTTGCCTCAGAATTTGCTATGATTTGTGATATACTTGATGCCCCCATCTATGTTTCTACCCCAGTTGGAGAGTCTATCATAGTCACCCATGTCTATCGTGCTTGTCATATTTTGTTTATGGGTGGTTTTCAGACTTGGGCTTATTTGGTGATTTTGGATATGACTAACTTTGATATAATCTTAGGCATGACTTGGTTGTCCCCCTATTATGTGTGCTTAATTGTAATATTAAGTCTGTGACTCTAAAAATTCTGGGAAGGGAAAAGTTAGAGTGGGAAGGGGTGTACAAGCCTAAGCAAGCTAAGATCATATCCTCCATTCGAGCTAGGAAATTGGTGGGGAAGGGTTGTTTGGCTTATTTAGCTCATATTCAGGATGTTCAAGTTGAGTCTCCCTTTATTGAGTCTATCCTTGTGGTGTCAGAATTTAGAGAAGTGTTTCCTACTGATTTGTCTGGTATGCCTCCAGATAGAGATATAAATTTCTGCATTGATTTGGAACCTAGTACCCACCCCATTTATATCCCTCTATATCGCATGGCTCCGACATAATTAAGAAAGCTTAAGGCTTAAATCCAAGAACTTCTTGATAAAGGATTGATTCATCCTAGTGTTTCCCCGTGGGGTACTCATGTATTTTTTGTTAAGAAAAAAGATGGTAGTAAAAGGATGTGTATAGATTATCGGCAATTGAATAGGGTCACCATTCGAAACAAGTATCCATTGCCTCGAATAGATGATCTTTTTGACCAATTACAAGGTGCATCAGTTTTCTCTAAGATTGATCTAAGGTCTGGTTACCATCAGTTAAAGATTAGGCCTGAGGATGTGCCCAAGATGGCGTTTAGAACCCGTTATGGGCACTACGAGTTCCTAGTTATGTCATTTGGATTGACAAATGCGCCTGTAGAATTTATGAGTTTGATGAATGGTGTGTTCAAACCATTTCTGGATTCGTTTGTCATAGTCTTTATTGATGATATTTTGGTGTATTCGAAAAGTGAGGAAGAACATGCCGACCATCTTCGTATTGTTCTAGGTGTTCTTGGGGAACAAAAGTTGTATGCAAAATTTTCTAAATGTGAATTTTGGTTGACTTCGGTTGCCTTTTTGGGGCATGTGGTTTCAAAAGAAGGGGTAATGGTAGATCTTCAAAAGATTGAAGCGATTAAGAATTAGGTTCGGCCTAGCTCTGTGACTGAAGTTAGGAGTTTTGTGGGGCTCGCTAGCTACTATCGTCAATTTGTGAAAAAATTGCTTCTATTGCCACTCACTTGAAGAATTGACCAAAAAGGAGATACCATTTGAATGGACTGAAAAAATGTGAGGAGAGTTTTCAAAGGCTCAAGACTCTCTTGACCACAGCACCTATTCTAGCACTACCGGTGGAAGGTAAATATTTTATTATTTATTGTGATGTTTCACATTCGGGTTGGGGTGATGTGTTAATACATGAAAAGAATGTCATAGCGTATGCATCGCGGTAGTCGCAGGTACATGAGAGGAATTACCCAACACATGATTTAGAGTTGGTAGCGGTGGAGTTTGATCTTAAGATCTGGCAACACTACCTCTATGGCGTCAAATGTGAGGTATTTACTAATCATCGTAGTTTACAACATGTGTTCACCCAAAAGGATCTGAATTTGAGACAGTGAAGATGGATGGAGTTACTTAAGGATTATGATGTGACCATCCAATATCATCCGGGTAAAGCTAATGTAGCAGACACACTAAGTCGAAAAACGGTGAGTATGGGTAGTTTGGCTTAATTGAGTGTAACTAAGCAACCTTTGGCTAAGGAAATCCAAACCTTGGAGTCTAAATTCATGCAGTTGGGCATCTCATAAAAAGGTGGGGTGTTAGCCAGCATTGAAGTTAGGGCCACGTTCATTGAGGAGATCAAGGCCAAACAGTTTGTGGATGAAAATTTGAATGAGCTTAGAAAGAAGACTGTGATTGGTAAGGCACAAGAGACCACTCTTGATGCGGAAGGTGTGCTCAGTTTTAAAGAAAGGATTTGTGTTCCTCGAGTTGATGATTTGATTCAGAAATTGTTGACAGAATCCCATGGTTCGGGATATTCCATTCATCCGAGTGTGACCAAGATATACCGAGATTTGAAACAATTTATTGGTGGCCGAGCATGGAGAAAGATATAGCGGAATTTGTGGCTAAGTGTCAAAATTGCCAACAAGTAAAATATGAGCACCAAAGGCCAGCATGTTCGCTTCAGAGAATGCCAATTCCGGAATGGAAATGGGAAAGGATAGCCATGGATTTTGTAGTTGGTCTTCCCAAGACTTTGGGGAAGTTTGATTCTATTTGGGTAGTGGTGGACAGATTGACTAAGTCACCCATTTTATTCCGGTCAGAATAGATTATAATGCTCAACAATTGACTAAGGTTTATGTGAAAGAGATAGCGAGGTTGCATGGGGTTCCCCTCTCAATCATCTCAGACCGTGGTATGCAGTTTACCTCCAAGTTTTGGAGGAAGTTACATGATGAACTGGGCACACAACTCACTTTTAGTACAACTTTCCATCCATAGACGGACGGACAGTCAGATAGGAATATTCAAGTGTTAGAAGACATGTTGAGAGCATGTGTGATTGACTTTGGGGGACATTAAGATAAGTTCTTACCCTTGTGTGAGTTCTCCTATAATAATAGTTATCACTCCAGCACAGATATGGCACCGTTTGAGGCACTTTATGGGAGGAGATATAGATCACCCATATGATAGTTTGAGGCTGGAGATGTGAAACCTTTGGGTGTTGATTTAGTGAAGGATGCTCAAGATAAAATGAGAAATATGCAAGCTAAGCTTTTAACAACCCAGAGTAGACAGAAGAAGTATGTAGACCATAAGGTAAGAGACATGGCATTTCATACTGGTGAGAATGTTCTTCTAAAAGTATCACCAATGAAAGGGGTGGTGATATTTGTCAAGAAAGGCAAGCTTAACCGTCGATACATTGGTCCCTTTGAGGTTCTTGAATGTGTAAGGCCAATGGCTTATAGATTGGCCTTACCTCCCATCCTATCGGGAGTTCATCCAGTATTTCATGTGTCCATGTTGAAGAGATATCATGGTTACAGGGATAACATCATAAAATGGGACTTAGTTGTATTAGACAAGGACATTCAGTATGAGGAGGAACTGATTGCAATTCTTGATCTTGATGTCCGGAAGCTAAGGACCAAGGAGAATAAGTCCGTGAAAGTGCAATGGAAGCATCGTCCAGTTGAGAAAGCTATTTGGGAAACCAAAAAGGACATGCGAGACAAGTATCCCTAGTTGTTCATCGATTCAGGTACTACTCCACTCCTTCTCTAGCCTATTTTTTTCTCCCTAAGTTGTCACTCGGGGATGAGTGAATGGTAAATTGATATCTATTGTAACGACCTTTCCTGTCGTTATAGAAAATCCAACGGGGAAATTTTTTGGGTTGGAAAACCTTTTCGTAGTAACTTGGAATTTCCCAACCTAGTCCAGATTTGGAAGAAATCGGAGTCAGTAAGGTCTAGGGAAATATGGTAACAATTGGGTGATCTATTTATGAATTTTATCACATGGGTAGATAGCTAAGACATTCAGGAACCCGTATGACTTTACGGAATTGAATTCAGGTGAGTAGAACTCCCAAAACTAATCTTAGCGTAAACGGGTATTTTCTGAGTGTCATGGGTTGAAGGTGTGTTGTGAAATGGGGGTTTGGAATTATTAAATTTGCTCACTGGTTCCATGCAAGCCGCTAAGGCGGGATTTTCCCGCCATGGAGGGGTCGATGTAGCGCGGTGAGGACCATTGTGGCGGGACAGACGCGACTTAAGTCGGAAATAAACCCCAAAAACATTTTATTCTGCACTTTTCAACTTTGAGAGCTAGGAGACGACCCCAGGTGTTTTCTTGACAGTTTTCCACCATTCTTGAGGCTAAAGGTAAGATTTTCACTCCCCGAATCTATTTTCCGATCCGTAGAACGTAAATAGTGGGTATTTATTGATAGGGGAGGGTTTTGATATGGAAATTATGGTGGGAAAAGCCCTAATCTGGGTATGGGGATCGTGGGTCTGATCTAGCGTTGATAGAGTTAATTGTAATCCGGGTAATTAGACATCGTTTATTGATTCCCGTGATATATTGATTGTTTGTAGACCAAGAACAAGCGAAAAGGAACCGAAAAGGGAAGAACTAAGTTTCTTAGGGGATTCAAGCTTTGTTTGAGGTAGGTGATGGTTGTGATTTTATGTTGTGTGATATATGTTTGTTCTTGCTTCATTATGATGCATGTATGTATGTGAATGTTGCATTATTGATCACACTAATCATAAATGAGAATAGTTGAATAATTGAATGCCATGAATCATGACTTGATTGTATGATTACGAGAATGTACTTTGTGATTGTGATTGTGGCTTGTTGAATGGATCGGGTGTTGCGTTCCGACACACTAACTAGGATCGGTTGCCACGTACCGGCATAAACATTGGAACGGGTGTCACGATCCAACACGCTAACTTGGAACAGGTACCACGTACCGATACACTAACAGTTTGGGTATGGGTTCCATGAGAGGACCATTGACTTGACGTAACTGTATATCTTGAAAATTGTGAAATTATATGTGTTCGGTGTGTGCATGTTAATATTATGTTGTAATGGCTTATGTATGTTGCGCTTAGTGGGATAGCCGCGTGATCCTACTAGTACACTGTGGTTGTGTACTGATACTGCACTTTCTCTTTCTTTGTTGAGTATAGGGCATCTTCAGGCGGCTATTGACATACCTCGCTTAGAAGATCAGTGATTAATCAAATTCAAGGATGAGCCAGTTCTTCCAGGCTGCCATGAGTTCTCTTTTCGTCTATGTCCACATTTCGGGCTTAGACTAGTACTAAGGAATTCTTATGTTTAATTGGGTTGTACCCATTTTCTTAGACTTGTTGAACTTTAGATGTTTTGGTACATTGAGTTTCAGTTCTAGGTGTTATTCCGCATTTGTTTTGGTTGTTAGACTTTTGTTTGGAGTTTATGGGAACTCCCTATTTCTTTCCTTAGCATTTAAACTTGCTTCCGTAACTTTAAATGCCTTAGTTTTTTGTTGAGTTTATTAGTTTGGGTTGTAGTAATGGTTCTCCCTCCGGAGAGTTAGTGTGGGTGTCAATCACGATGGTCTGGGTCGTGACATGCTCCATTTATTAAGTATTATTAATGATGAATTTTAAGCTATCGGTGACACATTGTTTTGTCTCTAATAATGCATCTAATTTATGACAAATTATTATTTGTCTTAGATAAGTTCTAATTTTGGATATGAAGAAATTTTGTCACTAAAAATAAGTTATGCAATAGTGACAAATTAGAGTTCATAGTTAAATGTTGTATGTTTTAGCCACAAATTTTAATATTTAATTGTGACCGTAATTTTTGTCACTATTAATATAATTAATTAGTGAAGAACAATTCTTGTCTCTAATCAACCTATGACTTAGTGACAACATAGTTTTGTCACAAAATATGCAATATTTAAATAGCGGTGATTTATAGTTTTATTATTTAGCGGTCTTATTGTAGAGAGTATTGCATAGATACAAATGTTAGAAAAGCAGATATACAAGATTAGGTAAAATTAAAAGTTTACAACCTTCACCAAAAGAGATAAGTACAAAGTAGTGAAGATAAAATAAATAATTGTTTGAGATGACTTAGGCTTTATGTATTTTAATAAGATTAGGATGTTTGAAACTAAATACATATCTGAATTTTAATATGTGTATTTAGATCTAAATGTATGAATTTAAATATACCTCTGAATATTAAGATGTTTTAAAATTTTAATACTAAATAATTGAGATTGTTTTTAACATATAGATATGCAAAATCTATCTTTATTTTAAAAATAGTAATGAATAAATTTAATAAAATATGAAATTGATCTAATATTATATCAACAAAGTATATATACACACACGTATGAATATATATGGTGGTTAGTGGTGATGATGGTTAGTTGTAGACCATTTATATTTTTCAATTGAATGGTCAAGTTTCTTGAATGTCAAATGAAGTGAAATAACTATTTATAAATATAAAAAATTGTAACGACCGGTTTCCGTCTTTATAGAAAAGCCAACGGGGACAGATTTTGGGCTAGAAAAAATTTTCATAGTAACTTGGGATTTCCCAACCTACTCCAGATTTGGACGAAATCAGAGTCATTAAGGTGTAGGAAAATCTGGTAACAATCGGGTGATCTAATTATGAATTTGATCACATGAGTAGATAGATAAGTCGTTGAGGAACCCGTACGACTTTATGCAATTGAATTCGGGTGAGTAGAACTCCCGAAATCGATCTTAGCGTGAACAGGTAGTTTCTGAGTGTCGTTGGTTAAAGGCGTGTTGTGAAATGGGGGCTTTGGAATTCTTTAAATAGCTCATTGTTTCGTGCAAGTCGCTTTGGCAGTGATTTTGGTCGCCAAGGCGGGGCCGTTGTAGCGTGGTGAGGACCGCTGTGGCGGACCAGACGCGACTTAAAGTCGTAAATAAACCCCAAAAATGATTTATTCTACAATTTTTGAATTTAAGAGCTAAGGAATGAACCCAGGTCTTTTCTTGACGGTTTTCCACCATTCTTGAGGCTAAAGGTAATATTTTAACTCCCCGAATCCATTTTTCAATCTGTAGAACGTAATCTAATGAGTAATTATCGATGGGGGAGGGTTGATCTAGAATCTATGGTGGAAACAACCCTAAATTGGGAGATTGGGATCATGAGTTTGATCTAGGGTTCATAGAATTGTTAGTAATACGGGTAATTAGTGATTGTTTATTGATTCCCGTATTATATTGATTGTTTGTAGACCAAGAACAAGAGGAACGAATCCGAAAAGGGAAGAATCAAGTTTCTTAGGATTTCAAGTTTGTTTCGAGGTAGGTGATGATTGTGATTCTATGATTGTGTGATGTATGTTTGTTCTTGCTTCATTATGATACATGTATGTATGCGAATGTTGCATTATTGATCACATTAATCGTAAATGAGGATATATGAATGATAAATGCTATGAATCATGACTTGATTGTATGATTATGAGAATGTACTTTGTGATTGTAATTGTGGCTTGTTGAAAGGATCGGGTGTTGCGTTCCGACACACTAACTTGGATCGGTTGCCACGTTCAGGCATAATTATGGGATCGGTTTCCACGTTCCGGCATAAACATTGGATCGGGTAACATGTTTCGGTATGCTAACTATTTGGGTTTGGGTTCCATGAGAGGACCAATGACTTAGCATATTTGTGTATCTTGAGAAATGCAAAACTGTATATTGTTCGTAAATGTTGATAAACTTGTATATGTCGATATTATGCATGCGATTATATTGATGTATTGACTTATGTATGTTGCACTTAGTGGGATAGCCATATGATCCTACCAGTACACTGTGGTTGTGTACCGATACTGCACTTGCTCTTTCTTTATTGAGTACAGGGCATCTTCAAGCGGCTATTGATAGAAGTCATTTAGAAGATCAGTGATCGTCGATCGAATTCAAGGGTGAGCCAGTTCTTCCAGGTTGCCATGAGTTCTCCTTTCATCTATGTCCATATTTCGGACTTAGACTTTTCTAGTTAGTTATTAGTTCATTAGTTTGGAGTTGTATCCCTTCTTGTTTAGACTTGTTGAACTTTAGATGTTTTGGTACATTGACTTTCAGGTTCTAGGTGTATTTTCTGCATTGTTAGTTGTTAGATATTTTGGAAGTTTATGGGAACTTCAGTCTTTAGCTATTTAACCTGCATCTGTAACTTAATTGCTTTAGTTTTTGGTTTAGTTGCTTGGTTTGGGTTGTAATAGTGGTTCTCCCATCGGAGGGTTAGTGTGGGTGCCAATCATGACGGTCTGGATCGTGACAAAGTTGGTATTAGAGCCTAGGTTCGTTGATCTCGATGTACCAAAACGAGTCTAGTAGAGTCTTGTGGAACGGTACGAAGACGCCTTTACTTTTCTTCGAGAGGCTATAGGACTTTAGGAAATCTCTTTGTTTTCTCTTGTCTCCTTTCGTGCTATAACTTGATTCAAATTGGTATCTGTCGATTCAAATTGGTATCTAACCTCCTTCACTCTTCTGTTCGGAGATGGTTAATACTAGATTCAACGGTGTCAGGCCCATAGATCCCGTCAATGCTCCAGCTGAGGAATCTGTAGCTAGAGGTCGTGGTCAAGGCAGGGGTAGAGGAAGAGCTAGGGGTAGAGGTCGAGGAAGAGTGGCGCCTACTAGAGTGGGGTACCGGTCGAAATTGCTCCCCAAAATGAGAACCCTCTTGCGCATCTTGAAGAGATAGAAGATAATATTGAGGTTGAAAACGTTGAGGAGGTGGGACAAGAGTAAGAGGTGCAGACTGAGACTACCGGTATTTCTCCCATAGACCCAGTGTTAGCAGATCATGTCATTCTTGAATGGGTTGGTTGGTCCTGGAGTGCTTCCTTCTGTTCAAGCTATGATTTTTAAATATTAATTATGTCATTTTATTAATTTAAAAAAAATAATTATAAAAAACAAGTATTTTAAATTAGTGTGTATTTTATTTTTCAAATTAAAGTTAATTGTGACTTAATTATGTGCACTAATCCATTGTCACTTTATTTATCTAAATAAAAAGGCTTATTAGTAAATTGATTAAAAGATAATCTCAAACTTACTACAAATTGTATATTTTTATTTGATTAACATTTTAGGTATATGTTATTAGAATTTTACCCATAATATGACTTTTATTTTCATAATTTAAAATTTTTCTCATCTAAAATTCAATATCAAATTCAAAATTAAAGCAAAGTATGTAAATAATAATATATGATAATTTTAAATTTGGAGTTTCAGAAAGAGTCCATTCACATTTGCCTTCTTTTATGTTAAAATAAAATTAACAATATATTTTGTTTTATTTATTCAATACTTTGTGTTCAAATAATAAAGAGCTAAGGTAGTAAGGAGAGAGTTTTATTATTTTGTCTAGTAATTAATAATAATAAAATAGTGTAACAAATCTTCTATGAAATATATATCATTTTCTTTTCCAATGAAAATTCAAAAATGTTAACCAACAATTTAAAAACTTACCCTACAATTTAAATTTTATAAAAAAAATTCAACAACACTCAATTAAAATTGAATTGAAGATTATTTGAATAGCCAATTATTATTGTGAAGATATAAAGAAAATATTGATAGATATATGGTATATAGAAACTTTCCCAACTTCCATCATTGTCATTAGAGCTTCATAGATAGTAGTGTTTTTGAGGAGTTTTTTTTCATTTTTATTGTTAAATGTTTTAAAACTTGAGTTGAACAATTGTATTATTGAGGATTTTAGACTATATTGAGCTAAACTGATTTTAGTAATGACGTCTTTATGAGTTGAGTTATATTTGAGGTTCCTTTATTGTTGAGTAAGTCTTCCGTTGAGAGTTGAGTCAGGCCAATGGTTCGTTTGGGACCAGCAATGGTTCTCGAGTGCCGGCCACGTCCAGGGTGTATGCTCGGGGGGTGACAAAGCATTTTTAAGAGATTAAGAAGCTAGAATCCTATTCCAACCCAAATTTCATTTCATTTAAATTCAAATTCAAATTTAAATATCATTTTGTTAAAAGAAGAATAGTTTGTTACGACTTCTTATTCTTAACTTTTTATATACAATTATTATATCTTTCTTATAATAATTAATCAATATAAAGAAATTCAAATATCAATTCGTTTATCTTTTTTATTTTTTCATTTTTCTATTATTTTAAGTATCTCTTATTTAATATTCAAGTTAAATGTATTCAATATATGTACCATTTATCAAAACTTTAGTAGATATTATAGGTTAATAAAAGTTTAAAAGATATAATCAATTTTTAATTTGTATTGCATTAAAAATTTACTGAATAGATTGTCAAAATCTGTGAAATAAATAACCGCATATATATATATATTTATTATTATAAGTATCTCTTATTTAATATTTAAGTTAAATGTATTCAATATATGTACCATTTATCAAAACTTTAGTAGATATTATAAGTTAATAAAAATTAAAAAGATATAATCAATTTTTAATTTGTATTGCATTAAAAATTTACTGAATAGATTGTCAAAATCTGTGAAATAAATAACCGCATATATATTGGTTATTAAAATCTTAGAAAATAAATCTGTTACAAATATTTTAGGAGATATCATGTTTTGATTTTTATTATATTAATATGTTATCAAATAAATAGTCATAAATTGTGAAGAAATATAGGTGAATATATTATTTATTTGTATTTGTGTATGAGAAGGACGTGGAGTCCCCTATTTTTATTGTGCATGAGTCTTTAATTTTTATTTTTTCTTTGAAAGCATAATATTTTCAAATTTGAATACTTCTAATTATTTAATTAAATTTATTTATTATAATATTTATCTGAAAGCCACTTATAATATTTATCAACTTGAAAATTGTCAAGTGATTTTTCAATAGCTTGCCACTTGGTTCAACCACATTGCAAACTACTCTCCTTTATAATATATATATATATATATACTAGTTATTAGGTTCCCGCGCCAGCGCGGGCCCAATGTATATTACTTCCTCCGTCTCATTTTATGTGAGGTAGTTTGATTCGCCACGGAGTTTAAAAAAGAAATGAAGACTTTTAAAAT
>JAJOOF010001081.1:0-75904 GCA_029582545.1 Solanum lignicaule | reverse complement strand
TCACAGAGCTTTAATTTTTATAGTTTGAGCTCCTTCCAGTTCCTTGTGTGCTGAGAGATATTCCCCTTTAAAGTTGACCCTCAAAATCGCATTTTTTGTGATTTTCGAATTTTGATACGGTTGTTCTAAAATTCGGGTTAGACTCATTTCCCACTCAATTTGACCCCCTGAATAAGAATATGAAGTCGAATTTCCGAAATGATGCACGGATTTTGAGATATATGGAAATTATAATTTTAGGTGTTTTCGAAGCACATTTTCGGACATTTTTGGGGTCGTTTCAAAGATGAAGCACAAAGGTTGCGGGGGAACAAAAAGAAGGACTCCAAGGCTCTATTTTACATCCAACAAGCGATTCATGACTCAAATTATTCCAAAATCGTTGTAGAAAAAACCTCAATGCAGGCATGGGATATTCTGCAAAAAATAATTACACGGCTCGACAAAGGTAATAACTGTTAAACTCCAATCACTCCGACGTGATTTTGAAAATTCATCCACGAAAATTAGTTAATCTGTGCAAGGCTACTTATCTCGAGTGAGTGCAATTGTTAATCATATGAAGGCATACAGTGACAAAATTATTGATCATGAAACTATAGTTTCTAATGTTTTGAGAAGTCTTAGTAAAAGATTTGATCATCTCATAGCTGTTATTGATGATTCCAATGATTTATCTAATTATGGTTTTGATGAATTGATGAGTTCATGAGAATAGAGTGAATGCTTCTGAAGAAAAGGGCGAAGAGAAGGAATTTCATATCAAGGGGGAGTGTTCTTTCAAAGGCAAATCAGAAGTTTCAAATACCAGAGGATATGGAGGCAGAGGTAGTTTCGGTAGACAAGGTCATGGCAGAGGACGAGCTCAGTTTTGTGGTGAGCACCATCAATTCAAGAGTAATATTTAGTGCCGCTATTGTAGAAAAATGGGGCACAAAGAAGCTGATTGCTAGACTAAACAGCAGGATGAACAACAACATGCCAGTTTAACTTAGCAAAACCAATATGAGGGTAATATGTTCATGGCTCACTCCTCAATAGATGTTTGTTCAAATGACGTATGGATCATTGATAGTGGTTCTGAAATTTATGGTAATATGTCCAGGTTCACTAGCAAGAAAGTGGGCTGATTTTGTCATCTGATATATAATGACCCAAATAGAATCATTTTGCCTTCGGGTGCGAGGCAAACTCACAACAAAGTCCATACCTCCCGGCCTTTATTGCTCAACCTTAACTTATTGACAATGAGGACATTTGGCTACAAATCCCGCAATATCTTTCTTTATACCATTACACCAATAGACTTCCCGTAGATCATGGTACATCTTGGTAGCTCCCGGATGAATAGAATACCTAGAACTATGAACTTCCTCTAGAATTTGTTCTCTCAAACCAACAACATATGGAACACATAACTGACTTTGCTACCTAAGTACCTCATGTCCCCCTTGGGAGAAAGCCTCAACAGACTTCTTGAGTACCGACTCTTTCAAATCAACTAATATATGATCAAGACCTTGTTTAGACTTCACATCCATCACAAAGGACGATTCAGACCCATTATGGACCATACACAGCCTTTGGTAGAATCCACTAGTTGGACACCTACTCGGGCCAATATATGCACCTCACGAACAAATTCTTTCTTTTCATCTTCTACATGAGCCACACTACCCATGGACAATCTACTATGTGCATCCGCCACCACGTTAGCTTTGTCGGGGTGATAAAGGATACTCGTATCATAATCCTTTAATAATTCTAACCACCTTCGTTGACGAAGATTCAACTTCTTTTGACTAAACACATATTGAAGACTCTTGTGATAGGTGAAGACATCCACATGGACCCCACAAGTAATGTCTCCATATTTTCAAAGCAAATACCATTGCCGCTAATTCAAGATCATGGGTAGGATAATTCTTCTCATGGACTTTAAGTTGCCTTGAAGCATAGGCAAGCACTTTACCATTTTGCATAAGCACATCTCAACCCCACTCTAGAGGCATCAAAATATACTACAAAACCATTTGTACCTTCCGATAAGGTCAACACCGGAGCGGAAGTAAGTCTATCATTCAACTCTTCGAAGCTTTTCTCACAAGCCTGCGACCACTCAAACTTAGCCTTCTTTTTAGTCAAAGCTGTCAACGGAGAAGCAATGGAGGAAAATCCCTCAACAAACCTCCTATAATAATCGGCCAAACCCAAAAAGCTTCTAATGTCGAAAGGGGTTAGAGATCTAGGCCAACTCTTGACCGCATCCATCTTCTTAGGATCTACCTCAATACCCTTGATTGAAACAATATGACCAAGGAAAGATACAAACCTTCACCAAAATTAACACCTGCTAAACTTTGCAAAAAAATTCTTGGTCCTTAAGAACTTGCAACACAATTCTCAAATGGTCCATATGTTCATTCTCACTTCATGAATAGATCAAGATATCATCGATAAAAACAATCACCAACATGTCTAGGTATTGCCTAATCAATCTATTCATCAAGTCCATAAATGCCGCCGAAGCATTAGTCAACTCAAATGACATAACCACAAATTCATAGTGACCATACCGGGTTCTAAAAGCCGTCTTGGGATTATCAACCCCTCTCACCCTCAATTGGTGATAACATGAATGAAGATCAATCTTAGAGAAATAGCTAGACCCTTGAATTTGGTCAAACGAATCATCAATTCTCGAAAGGGGATATTTATTCTTGATGGTCACTTTATTCAAATGACGATAGTCGAGGCAGATTATAAGAGACCCATCCTTCTTTCTAACAAATAACACTGGAGCACCCCATGGAGAGATACTCGGTCGGAGGAAGCCCTTATCTAGTAAATCCTTTAGTTGATCTTTCAACTTGGCTGGAGCCATTCTATAAGTATGAATAGAGATAGGTTGCGTATTCGGTAAAAGGTCAATACCAAAATCTATTTTCCTGCTTGGGTGGAATACCGGGCAAATCATCGGGGAAAACATCCAGATACTCATTCACTAATGGAACAGACTCTAGAAAAGGGGTTTCGGATTCAACATCCTTCACCCAAATAAGATGGTAAATACATCATTTGGAGATCATCTTCCTAGCTTTAAGGCAAGAGACAAATTGACCTCTAGGCATAGAATTACCCTCCCCCCCCCTTCCACTGTAAGATATGCTCATTTTGAAATTGGAACCTAACCACCCGAGTCCTACAATCGGTGGAGGCATTACATCCATGCAACCAATCCATACACAAAATCAAATCAAAGTCTAACATTTCTAACTCCACCAAATCCACCAAAGTAACTCTATGGGACAAGAAAATGGGACAACTTTTATAAACCCACTTAGCAACCACCGAGTCGCAAACCGGGCTAGAGACCAAAAAAGGTTCTACTAACACTTCGGGGAGTATCTCAAACTTCACGGACACAAAAGTTTTCACTAAGGACAAAGTAGCACCGGGATATAACAAGGCATATACATCAATAGAAAAAACTTTTAACATACCGGTCACCATATTCGGGGAGCTCTCTTGGTCACCTCGGGATTGAAGAGCATAAAAATGGTTTTGCTTATGGGCATTGTAGTTTGAACCGCTTGGAAAAGATTGTTTATCTTACCTTCCTTTAACCCTTACCATCGAATAATCTCTCATCTTGTGGCCAATCTTCCCACATCTAAAACACCCATCGGTGCAAACTAGGCACTTACCATCATGGTTTTTACCACATTTTGCACAATTAGGCCTAGCCACATAAGAGACACCACTATAACCTCCTTGAGGTTTAGAGTTGGAAACCCTATCCTTGTTGACCCTTTGAACACTAGAGAAGCCTTGGTTGGAGAACCTTTGTTTGAACCTTGGCCGACCTTGTCCATCGGACCTAGCATTGGAGAAGTTCCCATCACCGCTTCTAGCTCTCTTCACCTCTCTATTCTTTTCCTTCAGTTTTGACTCCTCAATTTGTTGAGAGTATACCATAAGCCTTAAGATATCCATGTCATGATGGAGAATTGATGCATGACACTCTTTTTCAACCAAGTCAGATACACCCGTCCAAAACCTACTCATCTTATCCCTCGAATCCGCCATCATATTTGGAGCATACATGGACAATTGAATGAATTTTAGGGCATACTCTTTCACGCTAATACTTTCTTGACAAAGGTTAATGAATTATTCAACCTTAACTTCCTGAACTCTCGGGGAAAGAATCAATAAACAAATGTCGATTTGAACAATTCCCATCGTACCGGGCCCGCTCCTACGGGTCTTCCACTCTTCTACTAATTATACCATACTTAAGCAATATCCTTTAGTTGATAAGCGGCTAACCCCGCCTTCTCTTTCGAAGACACCCCCATAATAACAACAACCTTATAAACCTCATCAATAAACCTTTGGGGATCCTCTTCCAATTTAGTGCGATGATATTCAGGAGGGATCATTCTAGAAAAATCCCTAACCCTTGAAGAGCTGAATTTTCATTAGGATTCACCGAAGCTAAAACTTCTCTATTGGCTTGAGCTGTCACGACTTGATCCAACATTTGGATAGTAAACCTAAACTCCACACGGGTCACATTTTAAACCATGGGATCAACCGGAGCTTGATTAGCTTGAGGAGGAGCTTCTTCATTCACGTTGTCACCCTCCATCCTTCTAGCATTAGCCCTTTGTGTATTCATACCTGAAGATACAAGAGAAGGATTAGGAGATGGAATTTATAGATTTAAACTCTAAGGCACGACTTAAGAGTAATGAAAGAAGTGAATTTTCATAAACATCTTATACTCTCTCATTCATAAGTGTGGCGCGCTTTACACTCATGAACAAAACTCTATTGGACGTGGCTTATGAGACATCATCCTAGAATCATTATAAACCTTGTGCTCTGATTCCCAAGTTTGTCAAAACCCAAGGGTAACCCTTAGACGTAAAAGGAACATAGAACCCCAAAAGTCACCATGTAAGCCACTTAGCATATCATAACATAAAGCATTAGAACAATAAGAGTAAAATGCATTTCAAGTAAAAAAAATCATAAAAGAAAGCGAAAATCTAAACTTGTCTCAATTTGACATCTATTACAATACTTGAATTAAATAGGGTCACAGCCCATACAACATAATCCAAAAAGGAAATACAGGAAGAGGAACTACAAAGATAACATTCTTCCTCGAATCATGAGGACTCACCAACAAGCAAGGAGAAATGAGAAAATCCAAGCTCTAGCCACAATTATGACCACTCTGAGAACCAGACCCTACACTTGGGGAAAATATAAGAAAATATGGGTTAGTACAAAAATGCACTATGTATGATAGCCATGCACAAAATCCTCAAAATATGCTAAAAGGGACATTTTAGTTGAATGCATGCAATTTACTAAGTTAAAGAATCATTTTGAAGATAATGGAAAAACATAAGTCATAAGCATAATCAACTCATAGATCATCATACCATAAGAGGAACGTATCATACATACCCTCAAAGCATACTTGTGCAATGCATGAATAAGATCCCATAATCTTACCCATACTAAGTAAAGCTTCTTGAGTAGCAATAGTTCATAATTCATATTCTTGTTCATACTATCATAATGGGGAATAATCCTTAACCTAGATAGACCATGTGAGCTTACCATGGAATCCGGTGTCATCCCCACACCGAAAATGGGTTGTCCTACTTGCCTAAGGTAGAACCATACTCCTAGCTTAGGTGGATCTACTAGCTAAATACCTATGAGGGTACATAGATTATGGGATAAGGACATTGCTACTAGAAACTCAGACTCAACTAAGGTAAAAGGTTTACATCTCATGAGGTACAGACTTTGGGAACCGGTACTCACCTATCGTAGAAGGAACCCATTCGGAAAGCCAAACTCAACTAGTGTAAAAGCTTTCATTGGGAAGCCAGACTCAACTATCATACAAGCTTCCATCTCATATTCATATCCACTCAGTGCTAAGCATTAATTCCCATGTATTACATATTAAGTCTTGACTTAAGTTCATATTCATAGAAGAATGTCTTTACATTCAATCCAACATAATTCATACTATATCTCATAGATTCAATAGGTGAGAATAGCCTTTCAACCCTAGAATCATCATATTGTGAGAAAACATTTCACTTCATATCATATTCATACATAATTGTGTACATGAGGATAACCTTCCAACAACACAACAACTACATCATAATCATATTCACTTTACTATCAAAGTGTTCTTAAATGATATACATAAACCTCATAATCATATATAATTCTCATACTTTTCCCTTCAAGGACCATAAATCATATTCAATCAGCACATCTAGAATTACTACATTAGAAATGGATAATATCATGATTCAACTAACTCAATTACTACATGCATAATCTCATAATATCCTTCTTTCATCAATTCACCCACATCACAAGGTCATAAATTGGTAATATAGGGATTTCATGGATTCTATAGAGATTTCATCATAAAACCATAATAAATCATCAATTCAATCATAATATAAAGTAAATAAATCATTAGAATCATTTTTGAAAGGAATCCATGACTTGGAGTCAAACCCTAGCTTTTTGGGGAATTTCTATCTTCGAAATTGAGTTTTGAAGGGACTCCATGGATGAATTATATCCATTGATTAAGAGCTACCATACATTAGCAATGAAATCCAACGAATTTGAGTAGAAAAGCTTGCTCCTTCAACCCTAGGTCCCACATTCTTCTTCTTCTTCCTTGAAAATCAATAGAGAAAATTTTGGGGAAAAGTTGGTTTTGATTTGGGATTTTTGAATTATGAGGAAGATGACTTAATTAAGAAATCTTAATTTATTGTATAGTTAGTCTAAATTAGTATAAAACGACATCACTTAATAACTAATTAGTTTTGGAAAACCCCAAAGTACACCTCAACGAACTCACCAAAAACGTCCACAAGTGACCACCTATGGCCACACGACCACAGTTTATGGATCGACTCACGTGGTGTGTTGGTGAACAGTGGGTGAATTACTGGAGCCTATTTTTTGAGGTCTTGACCCATGACACCTCACCCAAGGGGCGTGGGCTAACCCACGAGGCGCTAGTCCCGTTCGTGGGTGGCCAGGCACCTTTCTAAGGGTTCTCCTTAAGGACTCATGGTTTGTTCTTGGGGGTCGTACCGTGAGTTTATAACACAAAACCCTATATTTTTAGGTACGCGGAGGTATGCTTATTACTCTAACCCTCATGTTAAGCTCTAGTTTAGGCTACTAGTTTCCGGAGTGTTACAAGAGAAGGGGTTTCAGAATCCACATCGCTCACCCAAACAACATGGTAAAAGCAACCTTTTGACATCATCTTTCTAGCTTTAAGATAAGACACAAATTGACCTCTAGACATAGAATTTCCTCCTTCCATTCTAGCATAGGCTAATTCGGAAATTGGAATCTAACCACCCGAGTTCGACAATCAATTGAGGCATAACATGCATGCAACCACTCCATACCAAGAATCACATCAAAGTCTAGCATATCTAGATCTACCAAGTCGACCAAAGTAATTATATGGGATAAGGAAATGGGACACCTCCAATAGACCCTCCTAGCCACCACCGAATCACTAACATGGATAGAGACATAAAATGGTTCTAATAGCACTTTCGGGCGAACATCAAATCTCATCGCCACATATGGCGACACAAATGATAAAGTAGCACCGGGATCTAACATGGCATACACATCATGAAGAAAAACTTTTAACATACCAGTGACTACATCCTGGGAGCTCTCTTGGTCACCTCGGAATTGAAGAGCATAAAAGTGGTTTTGTTTCGGAGCATTGGAGTTTGAACCTCTTGGAGGAGCTTGATTGTCCTCTCTCCCCTTAAACTTGAACACCAGGCAATATCTCATCTTGTGGCCACTTTGTCCACAAGCATAGCAACCGTCCGTATCGGCTAGGCACTTCCCATCATGTTTCTTCCCACACTCACTCAAATGGGTCTAGCAAAAGAAGAAACACCTCCATTTCCTCCTTGAGATTTAGGGTTAGACACCCTTTCCTTATTAGACTTAGGAGGAGCATTATATGAATCCTGACCAGAAAACCTTTGTCAAAATCTAGGCCGACCTTATCCCTCGTACATTGGATTAGAGAATTTTCCATCACCGGTCCTAGCCCTTTTCACCTCCCTATTCTTCTCGCTAAGTTTCAATTCCTCGATTTGTTGGACGTACACCATAAGATGTGAGATATTCATATCATGGAGGAGTATTGTCGTACGACATTCTTTTTCTACCAAGTCAAACACGCCTGTATCAAACTTACTCATCCTAGCCCTCATCTACCACCATAGTTGGAGCGTATAACGATAGTTGGGTGAACTTTAGAGAATACTCCCTCACACTCATGCTTCATTGACGAAGGTTAATGAACTCTTGTAGCTTTTCATCCCTTAACTCAAGGGGAAAGAACCTATCAATAAATGTAGATTTAAACATCTCCCACTCTATGAGAACCATTCCAACCGGCCTTACCTCTTTCCACTGATCATACCGTACTTGTGCAACATCCTTCAATTGGTAAGAGGCTAATTCCGCCTTTTCCTCCGGAGTCACCCCCATGATAGAAAGTACCTTAGAGACTTCGTCCATAAACCTTTGAGGGTGTTCCTCCACTTTGGTGCCATGAAATTCCGGAGGATTTATTCTTACAAAATCTCTCATCCTTGAAGCCACTAAATTCACATTAGGATTCACCGGAGTTACCACTGATGATTATCGTGACCAAAGACACTAACCTATGGTATCAATGTCTAAGATTATCGATAGTATAGTAACCCAACTAAAGGTTGGGGTCGTGACCCAAGGGAGTGGTTTTGAAAATTGATAGAAAAATAAAATTAAGCTCTAACTAGTCGTAGCTAAAGACATTAATGAACAAAAAGATGGTAAATTAAATGGGGTGACACGAAACTGTCAATTATCGATTGGGGTTTTTGTCACAAGTAGTAAAACAAATAGCAAAAATTAACAAGAAATTCAAGTATGGGAAATGTTCTTAGGGTGTGACCGCAATACAAGTAGAGATAAATCGTTGGGTACATGCTTTCAATAGGAAATTTTCAAGATAATAGTGACTAGGCTAAGCTTTAGATGGAAATAAGTTCCCTCTAGGGAAACTTACCCCGTTTCAAATGGGTTCCTCTCGGACACCCATTTGCCGCATGAAGACCAGCCTACGCCTTACCCCACTCATTCTATCGAGTTGAGTGTTAGGATATGGGACTAGGGCTCACCCTCTCAGGTAGAACCTCATGTCGACTCACTCCTTAGGCCATCAGTCTAGTGGTCTTGGTTTCGCGTCCTCCCTCTCAGGCAAACCGAAAACACATGGGTGGTTTTGTATTTGCAACTACAAATCCATTAAATTAAACCACAACCACTAGGTGAAATCACCAGTAAAATACATCTACCCTATCAGCAAGCAAGACCCAACAACAATATCAACACATATTTGCTAAATCACACCCCAAGAATGGGGTTTTTAGCCACATATCAAGAAATAAAAAAATACACGTAAAATGATACTAAAATCAAATGGGTGTAAGAAAGTAAACCATGATTTAAGCAAAGGAAGAAGAATGGAGAAGACCCACTTCCAACTCGGGGAAGATGAAATACTTCTCTCTTCAAGTCTCCCAAAAAACCCTCTCCAAACTTGAGAGAAAATATCTAAAAACGTACTATTCTATTTTGAAAAAAATAATAATAGTTCGAAACATATAAAATTAATAAAGAGTTTAGTATTTATAGCCATCAGGAATTTGTGCAGGCGGATAATTCGGAGAAGTTAGTCGAGTCCGCCGAATGACTCTGCGACTCGCCCTTCTTCAATCTCATCGCCATTGAGTTCTTGCCCACAACATCCTCACGTTCTGGACCATTGTGTGGTATAGTATTGCTTCGCGGAACTATTTGGTGAAGCGCCGACTACTTCTTTCATAGCCTTTTTTATCCTCTTCCTTCAGGGTTTCGCATACTGGACCAGCAAAGGGCGGAGTCTGTCCTTTCGGCAAATCGCCAAAGGTTCTTGGCGATACTCATGTTTTAGCTTCGTCGTTCTGTTTAGCCTTTTTTTCCTTTTAGCACCTAAGTGTCCATGCTTCCTCTAAAACTTCAAATACCTGAAACGTAAGAGTTGTCATCAGATATTGAGACAAAATAAGCATTCGAGGACACTATTTCTATCAAAATAAAGCCCTAAATGAGTCTAATTTGTGGAATAATCAACACCCCAACTGAAACTTTTGCTTGTCCTCAAGCAAACTTGAGTACAGCCGTTCAAAAAGGGAGTCTCAAACAGTGCTACACAAGACTCAATCATGAGTGCACATAACAAGACTCAATTTAATTATGCAAAGATCAATTGTGTACTCAAAGATTTAAGTTGTGACACACCATTACCAAAGATTCTCATGCTCGCAATACTTGCTACTTGTGCAAGTTCAAACAGGTCAACAAAAAGTATCTAAATGCCCTCACATGAAGAATGATTCTATATTAGCACATAGAGGTTAATCAATTCAAGATCAGGAATCAGATTTAACGCTCACACTTTAAAACAAAAGGAATGCAATGCATGTTTTCACCCATAGGTTTGCCCTTATTTTCCAATCGACTTTCGATTCGGCTTACTCAAGATCAAAAAGGTCTTTCTAAGGCTTGTAATGGGGCCGAGTGCAAAGGTATGGTCATTTAGGCTCAGTGACATTTTTCTCGTGAGTTGTGGCATTCTCAAGGTATTCCCTTCTTTTCCTTTATCGATTCTTTTTCTAGTGCTTCTAAGTCACCTTTTTATTCACCTTCATGGATTGCTTGGAAACCCGATTTCTTTCGTACTTTATTCCACATTTCATTATTTTTTTTGAATTGAATTGACGGGGTTTCATTTTTATGCAATACCATGGGTTAAGGGGGACTTTTCTTGCACTTCTTGATTTCTCCTTTTCCCTTCACCACACCCCCAACTTAGGCTTTTGGCCCAAGTTGGCTATTCTCTAAACAACAACTCAAGAGGATTGTAGCTAGTGGTTCAAGTAAGGTCTAGGGTTCATCAAGGTACTTCCAAAGAAAGGTAAGGCTCACATGGTGTTCAAAAGAATTTCACATGCTCACGGGTAGGCCACAAAAGAGGTGTATGCCAAATTTGGCTAACACTCTTTAAAGTTGCCTAAGATCATCTCAAGAGGGCACCTTTCTAAATCAACCAGACTAACAGCGCAAATTCTAGGTTGTTCATGCAAGTTTCAAAGCAAGCTAATCACACAAGGCATCAACACTTCAGTAAAACAAGACTACACACTTTCTCTAGTGTGCAATGGTCATTACAAGAGAATCAATTCGATAAATGGCTAATCACAATGAGATACAACGAGTTCACATATTGTCTATGCAACTTCATTTGACCTTATTGTAGTCGTACATTCATGTTCGTTCAATTGAGAGCACTATTCAAGTCATCAATTTTGATCAAAACCGAGACTCAATTTTTTGCAAAAGAGTAGACACATTTAAATCATGAGGGGTGGCATAAATGTGCAAAAAATTCAAAAAATTTCAGAATTTTTTGAAAGGGTCAAAATCATTTGCAATTAAAAACAAAAGAGACCCATGAGCTCAAACAATCGCAAAGCAGTTTTAAAAACACAATTAAAAACAGATAACCCAAATGTACACATAAAATAGGTGGGCCTCACCCTACCACAAACAAGAGTGTTTGTCCTCAAATGCGAATAATGACAGTACCCAGAGTTTAAGAAAGATAAGATGTAGAGAGAGGTCAAGAAGAGTCCTGTCTATGCAGTCTCTCTATCTGTCAGGGAATTCGATGCATTTCCCTGAGGTAAAACCATGGTCCCCAGAGTATTGTTGTTTTAGTCCTTATTGTTTGCCTTTTTCGTGGCCTCTGCAGCAAGATTAGCTGCAATCATCTAATTTATCTCCTGAGCTGCTCCGAAGGCCCGTATTGCATTAACAAAACTTCGAGCCCATGAAAGCACATTAGGGTCGATGGGAATTTGTCTCTTAGATCTAGCTTCATTGGTGTATTTCCTTTGTCTGGCTAGCTCAGCTCTCTTTTCATCTTTCTTAAACTCTCGTGCTCTTATGTTCCTGGGTGGATCATTTCTCCCTGCGAATTTTGATCTAGCCATTACTGCAAAGACTTCGAGGATAAGTTAGATAGCACTTTAAACAAGAGAAAAAGGGTGTTTCTGGATGTGGAATCGCTTATCCAAGCTAGTTGGTGAAGTACATATCCTATTAGGCCAATCGTTGAAAGTGATGTACAACTGATACAAGGGCGCAGACAAAGGGAGAGCAAGGGATCCTTTGGTGAGTTGCCGAGTGCATTTTGCGAATTAAACTGACCGCCGACAATCACAGATCGATCAATACATAAAGTATTCATTTAAAGGCAGAATTGGGACGTTAAGCGAACCGCCGAGCAGTTCGGCGGATTTTTTTCATCTCGCCGATCAGCTCAACGTGTCTAGTTTCAACACATCTTTTCAAATTTCACCCTGCAACCCCAGATAATGCAACTTATGCTTATATAACTCAATTTGAACTAAAACCCAAAGAAACTTCTATTCCCACCGCTTAACAGTTCAACTCAAAGTAGAGTTAAGTGGTAGTCCCTCAAATCATGCAGAAATCAAGTCTTAATCGATAATATATACAATCCCAATAACTCAGAAACTCAACAGAGATTTTCTACTATCAGTAATTATGCAAATGAGTAAAAATTCTGATCAAATAACTGAGAAGTTTGATTACCAACCTTTGATGCCGAATTAGATAATACTGGCTTGCTAGACAGCAATGTGATCCTAATTCGAGCATAATTCGACACGTTAAACACTCTAAAAGTGCGAAAAATATAATTGCTAAAGTGTGAGTGTGAGTTTGTGAAAAGGAACAAAGTGAAAGAAAGTGAATGAAATGGACCTTTTAAACCTGTGGCTTGTTACCGTCCAGTTTTTGCTTATTCGACGATGGTAGTTGATTTCACTCCATCACTCGGTGAAATGCCAAGTATAAAAGAGTTTTTAGTTAAAGTGAGCAGTGCATCGGTGGTTTTTATCGAGATCGCTAATTATATTGGCGATGCACCGACAAAATTCATACTTCGCCGAGTTTTATAGACTCAACTTTCAAGACGTATTGTGCCAAATAGTTGGAGGGATCTGGTATGCCGTGCTTGTCGGTGATCTGCCAAACTGAACTGTTGCTCGCCTCCATATATCTTTTCAAGCACTTTGTTTACTCAATCTGTACAAACAACACACTATTATTTTATCAAGATAATAAAAGGCGAGTAAATGGTTTTGGGTGGCCTCCCAAACAATGCCTTAGTTAACGTCGCAGCACGACACAAGTTAACCTTCAGACTTCACTGTTGGGGCTAGCCATAGTATCACTAGGCAAACCCCCTTGTTGTCTTGGATTGACATGGGACGATATATGACCCATTTGGGTCTCTAACTGTTTGATTGAAACTGAATGAGAGGTGACAGTCTGGCTGAGGGTAGACGTTTTCTTTCATGCCTTTTAGCATTTTGTCTAACCCTTCAACTTTGTTTAGGATACGTGAGGGCATATCCTTAGACCTACCATCTTCCGAGTCCTTGGGCTTCTCACGCTCGTGGAGAGGCACGTATCTATCCTTCTCCCCATCCTTCCAATTTGGATTATGGTCCCTCCATTCACAATCTCGATCCTTCCTGCCTTCGTCTCTAACCCATCCTTGATTACCACCCTACCTTGGGTAGTTCGAACGATAGCCCCTGCCTTGGTTAGCTAGAAAATTTACTTCCTTGTCATACATGGCTTCAAACTTCATCTCTTCAAGATTCGCACCCCCGACTCCCACAGTATTGACACAACGGGTACCAGCCCTCATGACAGTTTTAGATAAAATGTCAAGTTGCGTCATGATCTTGACCATGTTTTGGTCTCTCTCATTATCTTTCTCAACCTACTCCTTGGATAGCTAAAATGTGACCGGTGAGACCTAGTCTTCGCGGGTGTACCACGCCCTGTTGATGGTTGTCATGCTATCTAGAAGTTGCGCTGCTACTGGATATGGTTGCTGCATTAATCCTCCGGGAGAGAGTTGGTCAGCTACACCTTTGTTTATCGAGTCTAGACTCCGATAAAAGTATTGAAGGAACACATTATCAGGTAGACCATGGGTTGGGCATTGTAGCACCAATTTCTTAAATTGGAACCATGTTTCGTGGAGAGGCTCTCCATTCAGACGCTTGAAGCTTTGGATGCTATCCCGAATAGTCATCATCTTTGAGGGAGGGAAAAATTGCACATTAAATACGGTGACCAACTCTTCCCATGAAGTGATCCAGTTACGTGGCCACTCAGCTAGCCACTTGCACGCCTCCCCCATCAATGATAAAGGGAAAAGCTTCAATCTAACCAACTCCTGCGAGATGTTTTTGAAAGAGAATTGTCCACACACATCTACCAAGTTTCGAATATGCTCATGTGGGTCCTTATGTGCTAATCCACTGAAAATTCCCTTTGGTTGCAAGAGTTTAAACATGGTGCACGTTATGTGGAACACAACATTTCCCTCTGCTGGAGGTAGACGGATGGCTCCAACACCTCCCATGAGATGTGGATCATTGATGTTCGGCTCTTGGACATCGTTGAGGTTGCCGATGACTTCCTGATGGCCCACCTGTATCCCGTTACTACCGTTAACACTCATGCTTTCTGAAATGTTTATACAATCAACAAAACAAACCTAAAAGTTAAGTTAGTAAACTACCACTAAGAAGATCAAAAACTCTACTAATCTAAAAATTCTCAAAAAACACCACTCCCCGGCAGCGGCACCATTTTGATGCTCATCATGACCAATGACACTAACCTATGGTATGAGTTTCTACGATCGTCGATAGTATAGTAACCCAACTAAAGGTTGGGGTCGTGTCCCAAGGGAGTGGTTTTGAGAATTGATAGAAAAATAAAATTAAGCTCCAACTAGTCCTAGCTAAACACATTAATGAACAAAAATATGGTAAATTAAAGGGGGTGACACGAAAGTGTCAATTATCGATTGGGGCTTTTGTCACAAGTAGTAAAAAATATAGCAAAAATTAACAAGAAAATCAAGTATGGGTAAATTTTCTTGGGGTGTGACCATAATACAAGTTGAGATAAATCGTTGGGTACATGCTTTCAATAGGAAATTTTCAAGATAATAGTGACTAGGCTAAGCTTTAGATGGAAATAAGTTCTCTCTGGGGCAACTTACCCCGTTTCAAATGGGTTCCTCTCGGACACCCATTTGCCGCATGAAGACCAGCCTACGCCTTACCCCACTTACTCTCTCGAGTTGAGTGTTAGGATATGGAACTAGGGCTCTCCCTCTCGGGCTGAACCTCATGTCAACCCACTCCTTAGGCCATCGTTCTAGTGGTGTTGGTTTCGCGACCTCCCTCTCGAGCAAGCTGAAAACACATGGGTGGTTTTGTATTTGCAACTACAAACCCATTAAATTAAACCACAACCACTAGGTGAAATCACCATTAAAATATATCTACCCTATCAGTAAGCAAGACCCAAGAACAATATCAACACATATTTGCTAAATCACACCCCTATAATGGGGTTTTTAGCCACACATCAAGAAATAACAAAATACACCTAAAATGATACTGAAATCAAATGGGTATAAGAAATTAAAACTTGATTTAAGCAAACAAAGAATAATGGAGAAGACCCACTTCCAACTTGGGGAAGATGAAATCTTTCTCTCTTCAAGTCTCCCATAAAACTCTCTCCAAACTTGAGAGAAAATATGTAAAAACGTTCTATTCTATTCTGAAAAGAATAATAATTGTTCAGAACTTATAAAATTAATAAAGAGTTTAGTATTTATAGCCATCAAAAATTAGTGCAGGCGGATAGTTCGGAGAAGTTAGTCAAGTCCACCGAGTGACTCGGCGACTTGCCCTTCTTCTGTCTCATCGCCATTGAGTGCTTGCCTACAACATCTTCACATTCTGGACCATTGGGCGGTATAGTACTGCTTCACGAAACTATTCGGTGAAGCGCCGACTGCTCCTTTCATCCCCTCTTTGATCCTCTTCCTTCAGGGCTTCGCATACTGGAGCAAAGGGCGGAGTCTGTCCTTTCGGTGAATCACCAAAGGTTCTTGGCGATGCTCATGCTTCAGTTTCGTCGTTCTTTTCAGCCTTTTTGTTCCTTTTTGCGCCTAAGTGACCATGCTTCCACTAAAACTTCAAATACCTGAAACTTAAGAGTTTTCATCAGATATTGAGACAAAATAAACATTTGAGGACACTATTTCTATCAAAATAAAGCCCTAAATGAGTCTGATTTGTGGACTGATCAACCACCTCTCTATTGGATTGATTCGCCAAAGCTTGAGCCAACATTGGGAAAGTCGACCTAACCTCCTCATTTGCCATATTCTCATCCAAAGTGTCTATCAGATCTTGAGGAACTTGAAGAAGAGCTCCTTGTTCCACATTGTCACCCTCCATCCTTCTAGTATTCCCCCTAGGATTCATATAATAAAGAAAAAGGTCAAGGATTAGGAGAGAGATATTTTTAGAGTTAAACCCTAAGGCACGACTTAAGAGTAATGAAGAAGTGAAATTTCCTAAATATCTTGTAGCCTCTCACTCATAAGACGTGGTTCACACTCATCAACAAGACTCTGCTAGACGTGGCTTATGAGACATCATCCTAGGATCATTTTAAAGCTTGTGCTTTGATAACCAAATTTCTCACGACCCAGGGGTACCCCCTAGATGTAACATGGGGTATAGAACCCCCAAAGGACTCCGTACAAGCCACTTAGCTTTCATAACATAAGAAATAAGACAATAAGAGTGAAAGATATTCCAAGTCTTAAAAAGTTTTTCATAAAATAAAGCGGAAGTCTACACATTTGTCTCATCACAACCATCTATTACAATACTTAATGAAATTGGGCCTAGCCCATTCATCATGTCCAAAAAGGAAATACAAGAAGTGGAAACAAAATAAACAATAACTCCGTCCTCAAACCAAATGGACTCACCATGCTTGGGAAGATATCAAATCCAAGCTCTAGCCACTACAATGGAAACCCTGCCTATAGGACCCTATATTGGAAAAAAATGTAGGAAAAAGTATGTGTTAGCGCAAAAATGCACTAAGTATGAAGACTATGCATAAAATGCTTGAAAACAAGCAAAAGGGATATTTCATTTTAAACCATGCAATTTGCCAAGTTTAAACATCATATAAGATAATAGAAGTCATAAGTCATAATCATGGACAACATAAGTCAACATCATATTTAAAACCATTGAACTCATATACAAAGCTTCTTGAGTAACCATAGTTCATTATTCATGTTCTTATTGTGGGAAGTAGCCTTAACCTACATGAGACCATGTGAGCTAATACATGATCACCCAGTGTCTCCCACAATGAAAAAGGGTGCTCTACTTTTCTAAGGTAGAACCATGAACTCTTAGCTTAGGTGGATACACTAGCTAGATAACCTATGGGGGCACATAGATTATGGGATACAGAGATTGCTACTAGAAACATGGAATCAACTGATGTAGAAGGTTTCCATCTCATGAGACATACATAGGAAGCCCTGACTCAACTTACGTAAAATACTACCATCTCATTTCAATATCCACTCGGTGCGAAGCATAAATCTCACAGAGAACTTATTAAGTCTTACATAACTCATGTCTTATGGAAGGATGTTATTGACAATCAATCCAATTTAGTTCATTAGGATAGCTCATTAGATCATGCGTGAGAAAACCTTTCACCGTCCATGTCTACATGTACATCTTAGATTCAATTAGGTAAGAAAGCCTTCCAATCATAGAATCATCATTATGTGAGAAAAAACTTTCACATCATGTTTATTATGTGTTCATGAGAATGTCCTTTCAAAAAACGCTCCATCATTATCATAATCATTGACACTTGACTCTCAAGTGTCCTTCAAACATATACATAGACTTCATGAAAACATGCATAATCTCATAGAAATTACACTTTTCAAGGTTCATAACTTACGTTCCATCATTACATCTAAAATTCAATCATTATACATGGATTTCATTATAATTCCTATGATTCTATCACTTCATGCATAAATTCTTAAAAATTCACCTTTCATCAACAAAGACCCATATTATGAGATCACAATTGAGAAATATGCGGAATTCATGGGTTGTTGGGGATACATCATAAAAACCATAGAAAATAATCAATTCATGCCTATAATAACATTATTCAACCATTAGAATCAAGTTTGAAAGCAACCCATGACTTTGGAATCAATCCCTAATAATTGGGGATTTCTTACTTTTGAAATTGGAGTTTTTGAAAAGGCTCCATGGATGAAAACTACTATACCTCAACAACGAACACCAATACTAAACTCCTATTGATGAATTTAACCTTGACCTTGAAACCGTAGATGAAACCTTCTTCTTCTTCTTCAAGCTTTAGGGAGAGAATATTTGAGAAGAGTTGGCTTTCTTTTGGGATTTGCAAGAATGAATTAAATAGGTCTAATTTGGGGTTTAAAAGGCTTTAATAAGGGTCCTATTTGTAGGATAAATGACATATTATAGGAATTAATTAATTAGGAAAAGATCCAACTGCCCCTAAAAATAAATTCAAGCAGCCGACCTATGAGTCACCACCGACGGACCGTGGATGGACCTATGGTCCACTGCACGTTCGTGGTTGGTGGTTAGAGGGTTTTGGACAAACCACGGGGCGTGGACTGACCTACGGTCCGTATGTCCCCTCTGTGGTCCATGCTTGGGCCAATCTTGAGTACCCAACGATGGGCCCAATCGATGGATCATGGATGGGCCTACGGTCCATCCTGGTTAACTGTAGTTTCTAGTTATAAAGTCCAATTTTTGGGGCTCCAATCCACAGACCAAACCTACGGTCTGTGGGTCCACCTACGGACCGTTGGTGGTCTTCATGGATGAAACCTGTAGGTTCTGAATTTCAGGTTTGTTACTCTTACTCGTATATGGGATGTTACAACTTAAGACTCATGGTGAACAAGAAGGTTTTCCCGATGTGGTTACCGGTATGTTGAAAGTTTTCGAACTTGATTTTGAAGCTTTACTTGATCATGGTGCTACCTTGTCTTTTGTGACACCTTATGTGGCTATGAGGTTTCATGTTCTTCCGGATGTGTTGTTACATCTTTCATTTGGTCTCTACTCCTATTGGTGATTCCATTGTGGCTAAGAGGGTCGATAGAAAGTCTCCCGTTTCATTATCCCATAGAGTTACTATTATTACTTTGTAGAACTTGATATTTTAGATTTTGATGTTATCCTTGGTATGGATTGGCTACACTTATTTTATTCTTTTATCGATTGTATAATTCGTGTAGTCAATTTTTTGTTCCTGAATGAGCTTGTCCTAGAGTCGAAATGGGGAAATTCTATGCCTAAGAGTCAGTTTGTCTCTTTTCTTAAAGCTAGAAAGATGATATCTAAGGGTTGCATTTACCATCTAGTTATGGTTAGAGATGTCGATTTCAAAAACCCTACTCTCGAGTCAGTCCCCGTTGTTAATGAGTTTCTGGAAGAGCTCCCAGATGATTTACCCAGTATTCCTCTTGAAAAAGAAATAGACTTCGGTATTGACCTTCTCTCAGATATGCAGCCTATTTCTATTCCTCCTTACCGTATGGCTCCGACTGAATTTAAGGAGTTGAAAGAACAATTGAAAGATTTGTTGGATAAGGGTTTCATCCGACCGACTATCTGTCCATGGGGTGGTCCAGTTTTGTTTGTTAGAATGCATAATGGTTCTCTGCATATGTGTATCGACTATCGTCAATTGAACAAGGTTACTATTAATAATATGTATCATCTTCCAAGAATAGATGACTTGTTTGACCAACTTCAAGGAGCGAGTTAATTTTCTAAGATTGAACTTCGAAAAGTTATCACCAATTTAGAGTTAAAGAAGATGATATTCCAAATATGACTTTTCCAACTCGGTATGGTCATTATGAGTTTTTCCTAATATCGTTTGTATTGACTAATCCGCCAACGACTTTTATGGATTTGATGAATAGAGCATTTAGACAATACCTCGACATGATTGTGATTGTGTTCATTGACAATATATTGATCTATTCAAGAAGTGAGAATGAGCATATTGATCATTTGAGGATCCTATTGCAAATTCTTAAGGACCAACAACTTTTGTAACACCCCGTAATTTAGTGAGTTAAACTAGTGAGTTCTAGAGCCTTTCGTAGGAGTTTCGGAGTGTCGTATGATGATTAAAATCAAGGAATAGGGGTTTTAGGGGTTAAACGTTCGGGTACGACTCCCCAAGGACCACCAAAGGGGACCTTGGGGAGGACCCCAAAACAGTCTCTAAATCTGGAAAAATATGTGTGACCTACGGATGGCCATCTATGACCAGTAGACCAAACCACACCCCGTAGGTCATGGGCGTAGGTCAAGGCCTATTGACGCCTGCCAAGACAAGCCTCAGGGGAAAACCACGAGACCACTGGATGGCCAGTAGACCCATCCCCGGTCCAATGATGGGTGGGCGTAGATGCTGCCAATTTTTAAAATTTTTAGTTTTAATTAGGTGTTTGGAAATTAAGTTAGTTATTAATTAGAGGATTAAGGAGCTTGGCTAGTTAGTTAATTCACCTCCTATATAAGCTTAATAGGCCCCTCAACTAACTCATTAATTCATTCATCTTAGAACTCTCGAATCACTCTCCAAATATTCTCTCTCTACAAGGAAAGAAGAAGAAGAGGGACAGAAACTAGGTCGAATTAACCATTGATTCAAGCTTTGTTTAGGGATTTAATCGAAGGTATGTGAAGATTAATCATCTATGGGTCCTTCCACCCATAGAGCCCCCATAGTTTCCCCACTTGTGAAATAAAAAACTCAATTCTAGCTAGGGTTGTGCTTGAAAAGGGTATGGTTTGGGTGTGATTCCAATCTAGTGGATATAAATGAATTATGATTGATTTAACTTTGTTTAGTGATATTATGATGAATTCATGTGATTTCTATGGTACCCTAATCTAAATTGAAGAATGTGATCATTGTGGGTTATGCCATTAGAGGCAAAGTTGAAGGTTCAAAGGCGATCTTCCTAAATCAATGTCTTGTATGCTAATTGATCATAGTTAGGATAATATAATCATGAATTGAACTAGACATGATTGAATAGGAAGGATCTTGACTTTTAAATTTAGAATTGAACCTTTATAAATCAATTATGACTAGAATCACTTAGTAGAAAAAAATATAATTGAATAGCTTGTGGCCATCATTTTTAGGGCTTTGGGGGTAAAGTCAATATGATGTGATTTTGTTGTGTATTCTCTTTCTCTTACACACTTAGACATGAATTGCTAGGAGATCCAAGGGTTCTCTCACATAGAAGGATTCTAGGTTTGCTTGATAACCAAAAATGAATCAAAGCATGTTAGACTAGAATTGCTTGAAGTTGTGACATATGTTCCCTTCATGTATAGCTTGACTTTGTAGGATAAGACCAAGGTTGATAGCTTGGGATGGAGGATCTATACTATCCTAAGGCATAGCTTGACTTAGCAATGTAGAATGCATGTCATGGTATCATGAGTTAGTAGTATTCGTGGTAGCTTAGGATTTAGGATTTATACTCTCCTATGGGTAGCTTGAACTAGCATTGTTAGGATGCATTTCATGGTAACTTGACTTGGTTTGGCCAAGACCATTTCATGGTAGCTTTAGGATTGAGGACTTATACTCTCCTAAGGGTAGCTAGACTTGCATTGCAAGGTGCATTTCAAGGATAGCTTGAGCTAGGTTAGTCATGGTAGCTTGGGATTGAGGACTCATACTCTCCTAAGGATAACTTAGGGTTGAGAATCATACTCACCTATGGATAGCTTGCATTTGTATTCTAGTACACTTGTAATGGTAGCATGACTTAGTTGGTTTAGGACTATTTCATGGTAGCTAGGATAGGACACTTGTACCTTTCCTATAGAAGCTTGGACTTGCATGTTAGTGTGTCTTCCAATGTATTTAGCTTAGCTTTACCTAGTTATGTTAGTAAGATGATAGCATGGTCTAGCCTATTAGAGGGTTATTCCTTGGTAGCCTTGCATTGAGAAATAGAGTTCATTCATGGGTTATTACTTGACTAGTAGTAAATAGAGAAGTACCTAATATGAAAAGAGGCAAATAGAATAGAGGGACAAGACCCCAACTAGTGAACATTCATGGTACTCTAAAGTAGTACTTAGTGTGGGTAGTAGTATGGAATGCTATCCATACATGGCACAAGTATGACTTGAGTCTAGTTGTGAAGGGTTCCCTTATGTATTATGACTTAGCTTGGGTTGTTGCCATAATTGCCTTCCAAGATATGATTGACTAAGGTGGTAGTTCCCTTGTCTATATGAAGTAAGCTTATAGTATTACCAAAAAGAGGGTGAATATGACTAAGATGACTTCAAGGCTATGCTTATTGTGATGGGTAGATATGGGATGCCTTTCATGCATTGCACAAGTGTGTCTTGAGGTTACTTGGAAGTATGGTGCCTTAGGGTAGAAAGACTTATGACTTAACCATGCACATAGACTATGATTAATATGACTAAAAAGGGATACTTGGCTTGGTTGGTATTATGGGATTCTAATCTTGTTTTTCACTTGTATACTTTTGAGGTTAATTGAGAATGGTGCTATTATGGTATGGATGACCAAGGGTCAATTATGCTTATATGATTATTATTTTTCTCCTATGCTCATTAACTATGTCTTATGTTGACTTATGTTTATATGATGCTTATGTTGGAGACCATGATGTGACTATGATGATTATGCTATGAATCTGTTATTATAACTTATGCTTATGTCTTATGTTGACTAACCATTTTGAGATGCTATTATGATGTTGTGCTAATTTTCATATTTGGTACATTTTTTACTAACGCATATTGCCTACATTCTAATCAAATGTAGGGTTGAGGAGATTGAGTTGCTTTGAAGGCTAGGTTTCCAAGGATCAAGAAGAGTTGAAGAATTGGTGAGTCCTCATAGGTTCGAGGACAAACCCATCTTTCCCTTTCTGTCATTTATTTATGCTCTTAGACCTTGTATGGGCCGTGTCCCAAAGACTTTTATTCATGAGTTTAAATAAATAGTTTGAGACAAAGATTTAGTAAAGACTTTTGTTTGCTTATGAAAATGTTTTCGATTGTATGGTCTTAAAAAAGTTATAAATTTTCCATACTTTTCTATTGCCTATGTTATGATGCTAAGGGCTTGTATTAGACCCTTTCGTGGTTGAGTACACCGTGTTATGTCTCGGGGGTACCCTTGGGTCGTGAATAACTTGGTATCTGAGCCCAAACTTTAGAATGGTTCTAGGATTGTCTCAACCCACGTCTAGTAGCGTCTTGTTCATAAATGTGAAGCATGCCACATTTATGAATAAGAGGCTATTGGATGCTTAAGAAATCTCACTTCTTCATTCTCTTAGTCGTGCCATAGAAGTTTAGCTCTAGTAGGTCCTTCTTTTAATGTTTGCCCTATGGTTTTTAAGGTTATGGCAAATACTAGTGCTAATGCTAGGAGGGATAAGGATGACAATGGAGAAGAAGCGGTTCCTCCACAAGTTCCAAACCAAGATACTCCTCAAGCTCCGAATGACCTTCCAATTGGGAATGCCACTCTTGTGGAGTTTAGGGCTTCTATGTAACTATTGGCTCAAGACTTGATGGCGCAAGCCAATAAAGAGGTGGTGGGTCCGGCAAACCCTATAGGAGGGATGGGTTCTTTTAAGGTAAGAGAGTTTTTGAGGATAAACCCTCCAGAGTTTAGTGGCTCTAAAGTGGAAGAAGATCCAAATGGGTTCATAGAGGAGGTTTATAAGGTGCTAGTAATAATGGGGGTAACTTATATTGACAAAGTGGAACTAGCCACCTATCAATTGAAGGACGTTGCCAAAATATGGTTTGAGCAATGGAAAGATAATAGGCTGGTAGGAGCGGGCCCTATAGAGTGGGAAGCTTTTAAGTCGGAATTTCTAGATAGGTTCTTTCCCAAGGAGTTGAGGGAAGCCGAATTGGGAGAATTCATCAACCTTAAGTAAGGTAGTATGAGTGTTAAAGAATACTCTTTGAAATTCACCCTTTTGTCTAAGTATGCTCCAAGATTGGTAGCAAATCCAAGGGATTTGATGAATAGCTTTATGACGGGGGTGTGCGATTTGGTAGAAGAAGAATGGCATATGGCAATGCTTGTTGATGATATGGATATCTCACGCTTCATGGTGTTTGCCCAACAAATATAAGATTCAAAACTCAAGAAGGAGAGGGCTAGGGAGAAGAAGAGGTCTAGGATGGATGGTGATAAATCCTTTCATGATAGGTCTGATGGACATGGTCGTTCTAGGAATCGACATAAGATTTCCGAACAAGATTTTTCTAATGCTCCTAAGCATAAGGATGAGAGGGTGTCTACCCCTAGGCCATAATGGATGAGTAATGAGTTCCTATGGCCCTCTTGTGCTAGGTGTGGTAATATGCATGAGGGTAGGTGTTTGGCCAGTAGAGAGGGTTGCTTTAGTTGTGGTGAGAGTGGCCACATGATGAAAGATTTCCCTAAGGCTAAGGTTACAAGAAGAGAAGGTAAGAAAGTTGCCTCTCGTAGTGGGGATGTGGAGCCTCAAAAGAAGAATAGGTTTTATGCTATCCAATCTAGAGAAGATCAAGAGTGATCTCCTCATGGCCTTTCCAGTATGTGCTTTATGCTTTAGTAAAATTTCCAGATTTCTTGTCTTTTGTGACTTGTTATGTTTGACTTTGAAGTTATTGCTAGTATGCATGATGTTTAGAAAAGTTGGTGTAGGCTTACTCCCATTTGGGGGATAGTGTGCCTATCTAGTAGGGTTATTGTGTGCTTTATGAGTTGTCATGATTTCCTTATAGGCATGTTCAATAGTGCTTAGGTCTTGTTAGAAATGGCTTATATGCATTAGTTGTGTGCATTTAGATGTAGTGCATGCATATTGGGCTGCTAAGTTAGAGTTTTGACTTTAAGAAGTGTTTAAAGTGTCATTCGAGGATGAATGTTCCCAAGTGGGGGATAATGTAACACCCCGTAATTTAGTGAGTTGAACTAGTGAGTTCTAGAGCCTTTCATAGGAGTTTTGGAGTGTCGTACGAGGATTAAAATAAAAATAAATGGTTCCCGTACTTATAATAGGGGTTTTAGGGGTTAAAAGTACGGGTACGACTCCCCAAGGACAACCCAAGGGGTCCTTGAGGAGGACCCCAAAACAGTCCCTAAATCTGGAAAAACATGTGTGACCTACGGATGGCCCTCTACGGCCAGTAGACCAAACCACACCCCGTAGGTCATGGGCGTAGGTCAAGACCTGTTGAGACCTGCCAAGAAAAGCCTCGGGTGCAAACCATGAGACCACAGGACTGCCAGTAGACCCATCAATGGTCCGTGGATGGGTGGGCGTAGATGCTGCCAGATTTTAAGGTTTTTAGTTTTAGTTAGGTGTTTGGGAATTGATTTAGTTATTAATTAGGGGTTTAGGTAGGTCGGTTAGTTAGTTAATTTACCTCCTATATAAGCTTAATAGGCCCCTAAACTAACTCATTAATTCATTCGTCTTAGAACTCTCAAATCGCTCTCCAAATATTTTCTCTCTAAAAGGAAATAAGAAGAAGTAGAAGAGGGGCAGAAACTAGGTCGAATTCACCATTGATTCAAAATGTTTTTAGGTCTTTGATTGAAGGTATGTTAATATTAATCATCTATGGGTCCTTCCACCCATAGAGCCCCCATAGTTTCCCCACTTGTGAAATCAAAAACCCAATTCTAGCTAGGGTTGTGCTTGCATTGTGGGTAGGGTTTGGGTGTAATTCCAATCTAGTAGATATCAATTAATTATGATTGATTTAGCTTTGTTTAGTGAAATTATGATGAATTCATGTGATTTATATAGTAAACCCTAATCTAAATTAATGAATGTGATCTTTGTGGGTTATGGCATTAGAGGCAAAGTTGAAGGTTCAAAGGTGATCTTCCTAAATCAATGTCTTGTATGATAATTGATCATAGTTAGGATAATAAAATCATGAATTGAACTAGACATGATTGAATAGGAAGTATCTTGACTTGTAAAGTTAGAATTGAACCTTTATGAATCAATTATGACTAGAATCACTTAGTAGCAATGAATGTGATTGAATAGCTTGTAGTTTAGACATGAATCATGGTAGAATGATTAATCTTGAAAATAGGGCTTGTAGACATCATTGTTAGGGCTTTGGGGTAAAGTCAATATGATGTGACCATGTTGTGTATTATCTTTCTCTTACACACTTAGGCATGAATTGCTTGGAGATCCAAGGGTTCTCTCACATAGAAGAATTCTAGGATTTCTTAATAACCTAAAATGAATCAAAGCATGTTAGACTAGAATAGCTTGAAGTTGTGACATATGTTCCCTTCATGTATAGCTTGGCTTAGTAGGATAAGATCAAGGTTTATAGCTTGGGATGGAGGATCTATACTATCCTAAGGGATAGCTTGACTTAGCATTGTAGAATGCCTGTCATGGTAGCATGAGTTAGTAATAGTCATGGTAGCCTAGGATTGAGGATTTATACTCTCCTATGGGTAGCTTGAACTAGCATTGTTAGGATGCATTTCAGGGTGGCTTGACTTGGTTTGGCCAAGACCATTTCATGGTAGCTTTAGAATTGAGGACTTATACTCTCCTAAGGGTAGCTTGACTGGCTTGTAAGGTGCATTTCAAGGATATCTTGAGTTAGGTTAGTCATGGTAGCTTGGGGACTCATACTCTCCTAAGGATAGCTTAGGGTTGAGAATCATAATACCCTATGGATAGCTTGCATTTGTATTCTAGTACACTTGTAATGGTAGCATGACTTAGTTGGTTTAGGACTATTTCATGGTATCTAGGATAGGACACTTCTACCTTTCCTAGAGTAACTTGGACTTGCATGTTAGTTTGTCTTCCAAGGTAGTTAGCTTAGCTTAACCTAGTTATGTTAGTAAGATGATAGCACAGTCTAGCCTATTAGAGGGTTATTCCTTGGTAGCCTTGAATTGAGAAATAGGGTTCATCCATGGGTTATGACTTGCCTAATACTAAATAGAGAAGTACCTAATATGAAAAGAGGCAAATAGAATAGAGGGACTAGACGCCAACTAGTGAACATTCATGGTAGTTTAAAGGAGTACTTAGTATGGGTAATAGTATGGGATGCTATCCATACATGGTACAAGTATGAGTTGAGGCTAGTTGTGAAGGGTTCCCTTATGTAGTATGACTTATCTTGGGTTGTTGCTATAGTTGCCTTCCAAGATATGATTGACTAAGGTAGTAGTTTCCTTGTCTATATGAAGTAAGCTTATCGTATGACCAAAAGGAGGGTGAATATGACGAAGATGACTTCAAGGCTATGCCTAGTGTGAAGGGTACACTACAACATTTTATGTCTACAACCACCCTAGAAAAGTGTGGCCTTTGATAAAAGGCCACACTTTTTGACTTTAAGCCACACTTTTCCAGAGGTGGCCGAAAGAGACGTAACCTTAGAGTTTAGGCAACACTTTTCAAGTGTTGCCTTATCAGCTACGCTTAAAAGCATAGCATAAAAGGCAAAGAGGCAACGCTTTCCAATACCTCCAATAGCAACATTTCTATCTCCTACAACTACACTTTCAAGCGTGGCCTTTGCTTCCTCATTGCCGATGATTTTAAAGTGTTGCCTTTTCTATCTAATTTATGACAACACTTTGAAATGTATTCCTTGCCCATGTGCATACCACAATTTATAATCTATGGCTACACTTTTAAGTGTGGTTATATTATTTTGGCTATAAAATATTTATATGCCACAATTTCTAATTAAAAAACACCAATATTGTTTTGCAATAAATAATCTCAAGCATTAAATTGGCTGATAAGTAATTCAAATATATAGATTTGCAATAAACTTCAAAAGATAGTATCATGTCTTGTGTACATACACATACTTATAGAGCAATATTCTAAATATGTGTACACAATAGTTTAAAAAGTACTCTTACAATAGTTAAATATAATATAGCAATGAATATATTTCACAAAATCAAACATAATGTATTCAAAGTTTTACAATAGTTCAAAAACTCTTCATCATCCACTTCAATGAGACCAAATTGACTTGTGGCGACCCTTCAAATTTGATCACCTCCATTTCCCTACACATTTAAAATGTACAACAAATCAGATTGCAGCAGTTATAGAAGAGGCAAGAAGTTCCAGATTGCAGATTGTAGACTGCAGATTTTTTGAATTCAAGATTGCTGCAGATTACAGTTCCAGGTTCCAGATTCCAGATTGCATATTGCATATTACAATTCCAGATTGCAAGTTTAAAGATTATAGTTTACAAATCAAAATTTAACGGCAAAAAAACTTTCAGAATTTCGTAGTCCACTTCAGGCCAAAGAACAGGGGCAGTAGGAGAAAAATCCCAAGATAGTTTAATGCAAACATGTAAATCAGGATAGCAATCGCACAAAACAAAGCATGGGAAAAAAGGAAACTCAACACCACACAACATCAAAGTGCACGCTTTTTTTATCAATGGAACCTGGGATATCGAAAAGATCATTAAAATTGCAACTTCGGATCTTGTCGCAACCATTCTTGCCACTCAAATTCACTACCAGCCCATGGTTTCTGATCAACCAATCTGGAAGCCTAATGCAAATGGAGAATTCACTTGCTCGTCTGCCTGGGATCAGATTAGAGAGAAAAGAAATCAAAGTTTATGCTGTCACAACCTATCAACTATTTATGTTGCTATAAACCAGGAAAGACACACTGTTTAAATAGTTCTTTCACAGTAAGTGGGAAGACACACTATTTCTCGATTGGACCTCCACTACTAATGAAACAACAGACAAATGATCATGAGATTCTCTTTGTAGAATTCCATGGAAAAACAAGAAGACTGAGTTGATGGATGATCAAGATTAGCACAAGGGATAAAATGTATAACATGGAGAAGGAAAGCCCTTAAAACATGCAAGAAAGTATACCTTTGCCAAAATATACTTCTCCTTTTCATGAAAGGCATCTTTGGGGCTTGGCTTGGAAGCAGATTGAATGGCATCAACATTTGTTAATCTGAATGAATTAATCATTTTACATGAGCTAACACCAACAGAACATGCATGAGCTAACACAAACAGAACATAGTTTCTAAAAATATTTGAGCTAAATGCATGCTATATCATCATGGCACATGGGAACATTTTCTATCCAACAATGTGTACTGAATAGATAGGCTGACCCAAGTAAAATGTCAAATTGTAATGGAAAAATAGATTGTATATTAACTAGTTCAACTGAAGAATGAATAGAAGCATGGAAATAATCTTGGGAACTGTTAAGTTGAAATTTTGTGCTCTTTGATATCTCTCAACAGTTCGTCTTTTCTTGGCTGGGAGAGGACAAATTTATACCCATGCAAGAATGAGTTTCTTGTATATATTATCAACTAAGGGTACATACCCGTCACCTGGAAGTTGAAGCAGCTCCTCCCACACCGAGTTACAATAAGAATTACCTAATGTGCGGAGTAGATCCAAGATGGTAGGCTCCCAAACCCTGACATCTAATAATATGGACCTTACTTGCAAATGATAAGTATCTCAAATATGAATCAACTCAACAGGCCCATAGATCTTTCATTTTGTTACTTTCTGGGGGCAGCAACTAAAAACAAGTTATACTTCAAAATACATTTCAAAAAAAGATCCAATAGCTACTAACCCTCCATAATGAATAGTGCATTGTCATGAAAGTAATGAAAATACTCGTAGTCTCAAATATAAATGCATGTGGACCAGTACAAAATTGAATAAGCATCGTGAACTAAATGGGATTAATCTTTTTTTTAAGAACAAGGCAGATGTTTGTAGACAAGTGGAACAAAGAAATTTCAACATGGATAAAGATATACCTTTGAGATATGAACACCAAGGTTTCGATGAATGCCCGAGCATTCTATACAAATTAGGATGCCAATATTTAGAGAAGCCCAATTAGGTTCTGAAGCACCACAGCCAGAGAACTTGTCATTTCCAGGAAATTCTCTGAGAATTTTAGAAACAGAATCAGGCTGATTGACTCTTACGGAAGCTAGGGCATTTTCATCATTAACAGACCCTTGAACATTCAAAGAACCAGCATAGGTATTGTTGCTACTAACAATGTCATTTTAGTTAAGGTCGAAAGTATAACCACAGTTGAAGCATATAGATTTTAGTTAAACTCATCTTTTTCTTTTCTAGCCTTGGTCGAGTTGGTTCAATAAATGTCCTGTTATTAGGAATTTGGATATGCAGATAGATATAACATAGTTTGTGCAGGAATAGAATATTATGCTGTCTGGTGCTATATTTATACCCTTTTAATGTTAAAAATAATTCAATAAGTATTGTTCTGTGACAGTAAGCTAGGGCCAGTTCACTGTCAATGTGAAACCTATAAAGATTTCAGATGATCAGTTCACATTCTTTATTAATTTCTATCATCATATTCCTAAGGCACAATATCTAATGTCTCGCACAATGAAAGAGACAAACAAAGCATAGATTATTTAAAACCATGTAATGATGCATATGAAATTAAATTTGATCCTATTAATTATTGTATCAACATTCAAAGACAATGCTTAGTAAATCAAGTAATCACCTTAGGCTTCAACTTAAAAACTTGATCAAGATGTTAACTACATATTCATATGCAGTAATGACAGGTAACAGCGGTAAGAGTTCCTATGGAATGTGTTATAAGACATACTAGAGGCTCCCAGATACAACAAACAGTGAGGTGGAAGAAACTTCAATTCGGAAAGCTCTATCTTACTGTGTTACAAAAGATTTTACCTCATCTTCTTTATTTGTTGTAGCTTTGCCTCGTCTTGTTATTAATGTTGTTTGCATCATATTCTTAATTTGCAAACATCACCTTTATTGTATATGTTTAAGAATTCTCCATGTTTAACTCAGTTTATACAACTTTTTCTGAGAAAAATCAGAAAATAATTGATATGTATGAAGAACTTTGAGTAAAAGAAGAAGCAACCCAAAAAATTGATTGTTACAAACAAAGAAAGTGCTGTAAAAATTCACCAACACAAAGAGCTAAAATAAACACCAAGATAGAAAAATAAAGCAAGTTCAAAAATGTTTAACAGAGGAAGAAGCTGATGAAATTTGAGACTCACAAAAGGGTAAAATGAAATTGTGAAAGAGAGAAATAAGAATGACAGGAACTGAAGAAAACAAAAATGTCAATTTGTTCATTCAAATATGCTTTTTTCAGTTCTAATAATGGTTATCCAAGAAGCTCGTAATTTTTGTTGAGTTTTTCACTCACTATAACCAGAATTGAATCTATTACAACAAATGAGATGATATCAACACAAGAAATAATATCAGGTCATTCAACTTCAACTAATCTCTTAACAACATTAATGAATGAGAAGCCTTAAAATATTAATTAGGATTGGCTTGCTTTTTAGTCCAATTTCCACTATTTGAAGTGAAATTAAAAGACACAGATCCATCACTTCCATCCTAAGATCAAATTTAAAAATAAAGAAGCAAAACAAAATCAGAAACAAAGCAAATTCAGTAAGAACATAAAGAAACTCTGTATGTGAAACAAGGGAAAGATCATCACTCCCTCTGTTTCATTTTACATGTCATAGTTTGTCTGGACACAAAGTTCAAGAAATAAGAACGACTTCCAAATTTTATTAGCTTAAACTAAATATTCATGCAATGCATCAAAATATCATCTGAACCTTATGGTTTTAAACATGTCATGCAACAATTCTTTTGCATGAAGAGCATTGCAAACATGGATGAGTTAGCATGAAGAGCATTCCAAACAAGTTTTGTCTTCTCATGCATTAACATGGTAAGTATGTGTGGATACAAACTTGGGCAAATGAATGTCTAGTTTACTTTTACTTGCACTATTACTTGAATTTGTTTCTAAAAAGAAAAACATAAAACTCTTGATTTATCTGCCCTTGTACGTGTGTAATGTTCGGCTTTCACCCAAAGTAAAGATACAGTTGACATGAGATTTCTTATAAACCAAAAGATTGGCAAGGCCAAAGCCCGAAAAATGAAGCTCTAGATTCACATAGATGAGAGGTTAAACTACCAATTTAAATAAGTAATGCATCAGAAAGTGCAATTAATGAGCAGCAGTAACAAATTTGTTGCCTGATTCACTTGCCGTAAAATGAAATTTATTAAAGCATCATCACTTTCCATGACCATTGTTCACATTAAAATACATTCACAAACAATCTTGTAAGCAACATCAATTCTTATTGCTAAAGCAACAACTTTATCCATTGAGTAACATGGTCACTGGTTAATGCTAAAGCAACAAACATAAGCTATAAATCTAATGAAAACTTATAAAGTCTAAAGAAGATGTTGAAACAGATTTGCACCTAAACTACAGATTTCAACTAAATAAAATATCCAACTTTTTAAAACACACACGAACTAATACCAAGAACTGAAATTGAAGTAATTTTATTCGATCCATTTATCAATTATTTAAATTTATGCCGTAATTTTAACCCTAATTCCTAGAAGCTTTCTCCATTGTCAACTCTCAATTTTTTCTAAAGATTTCCACAAGCTCTCCATTGAAGCTTCACCTCCCTAATACAAAAATTCGAAAGAAATTTAACTCGACATTCAAATTTTTCAAAAAAATAGGTACATAGACCAGTTAGTCACTCTCTCTCTCACACACACACATATTGTGCCACAGAGTGGAGTGAGAACGAGAAGAAATCTCAAATTTTGTTAAGATTTGTGAAAAGATGTCAAAACCCTACCTGAAATGTTGTTGGTGATGAAAATGATTTTGGCTGAAGTAAATTGAAGCAGAAATGTAACAGCTTCAAAACCCAACCTCCTTGTAGTGTTGACATAGAAGATGTCAAAATCTGCCTCGCTAAAGTGTTGGAGAAGAATGTAAAAACTTGTTTTGCCAACCTAATGCCAAAATTGATTTAGGGAAAATGTTAGGGAAGAGGCGTGCTCGTTAGACTTGGAGAGAAAAGGCGTGATATTTTTCTGATTTGGGGGAAAAGAAAGTTTTTATGTTTTATGAATTATTATTTTTTGCCTAATAAAAATTGGAGGGAGAGTTAAAAATGTTGGAGGGAATATAATATTTTGTTGAAAATTTTAAGGCCACATTTGTAATGTGTTGTTTTTACAATTAGAGAAATAGAACACTTTAAAAGTGTAGCCATAAATGTAAATAGTTGTTGCCAATTATATCATACTGTAACAACGCTTATAAAGTGTAGCTTATCCATTAAAGAGTACACTTTACAAGTGTTGCCTATATTATTGAAGCCAAAAGTTAAAAACTTGGGCTACGCTTTAAAAGCATCCCCAAAAATATTTTAGGCAACACTTTATAAGCGTTGTTCAGATTTAGTGTGGCCGTAGGCCTAAAATGTTGTAGTGGTAGTATGGGATACCTTTCATGTATTGCACAAGTGTGTCTTGAGGTTACTTGGAAGTATGGTGCCTTAGGTTAGACAGACTTATGACTTAACCATGCACATAGGCTATGATTAAGATGACTAAAAAGGGATACTTGGCTTGGGTGGTATTATGGGATGCTATTCTTGCTTTGCAATTGTATACTTTTGAGGTTACTTGAGAATGGTGCTATTATGGTATGGATGACCAAAGGTGAATTATGCTTATATGATTATGACTTGTCTCCTACATAAGCTTGAACTGATAAAAAGAAAAATAATTACCTCTTCTCAATCTCACTCAACTCAACTCAAACTCCACTGAAGGATAGGATACTCAACTCAAGAATAAGATGCTCAACTCAAAGTTAAGATACTCAACTCAAAGTTAAGATACTCAACTCAAAGTTACTTGGCTCAAGATACTCAACTCAAAGATACTCAAGAAAAAAGCAACAATAAAAGATGCCATTTATGGAAATATTTTAAAACAGTAGATGATAACTCAATTGTATGTAAAAATACAATAATAATTCTTATTTGAGAGATTCTCTAACCGACAACGATCACTATGAGCTGTGTGATGATACAACGTCTCTCTACGCTGCCAGAACTGTCCTATACCTTGCCGAAGTATAGGACATCGTCAACTAAGTGGATCCACTAAGATATGATTAAAGGAAATAAGGAATCATCTAAAAGGTATAACCCTTTACCCATGTTGGCATACATGGTTTATGAGGACATTGAGTTGTCTTAACTCGTCCCCAAATCGGTGCTCAATACTACTCCCAATAATATAACTCATTCCCATATGTTTAAGAACATTTCCTCATCCTCATACTTTGAGATTATTACTCAAAATGTTCTCTTAAAAGAGATTATGGACAAAAACTCCTCATGAACTCATTTGGAAATCAAAGTTTCCTTTCGTGCTAAATGTAAAAGTATATACTCTTGGGAATAATTAGTTCCCTTATAATCATTTTGAAAAATGAAACTCAACTCTCTTCATCCTCATACTCATTTACTCAAGTCTTTAAACAAATTATAAATAATTGTAAAGACTTTTCAAAATAGGGTTCATGCCGAATTATGGGCGTGAACGACTCAATTCAAGGGTTTCAATAACCATATATAGAACTTAATACTCAGAACTCAATAACTCCAGAACTTAAGGACTCAATGACAGTACTCATCTCAAGACTACTCGACTCATAGGGTTCATGCGAAATTATGGGCACGAACGACTCAACTCAAGGACCTCCATGGACATCATACATAAATCCCATAATTAGAAAATATAGTTTCAAAAAGGATTAGGAACTCAACACTCAAGAACTCATAACTCAAAGATACTACTCATCCCAAGAACATTTAATTCATAGAGTTCATGTGTAATTATGGACATGAACTACTCGACTCAAGGGTCTCAATGACAATATAGAACTCATGTGTACAATTCTTCTCATCCTCATACTTACTTCCTCAAAACTTAGCTTAAAGTTATAATTAATTTCAAAGGAATTAAAAATTTGACTCAAAAGAACTTCTTGGACTTTCCTCTTAACTCTACCTTGAATTTGGAATGTGAATTCAAGAGTTATGATTTGGATAAAGTATCTCTCAATGATTAAAGAAGGTTTATATATTTATGAGTAATAAGAGAGCGAATATATGATTTGAGAAGGTAATGGCGCGACGCGGAGATAGCATTTTATTTTTGGTCGCGAAATATTTTTGAGGGAGGGGACTCCACATCCTCCCCATGACGCGGAGAGGGGGTGATCGATTTGAAGCTTAAAATCTTGAGTGCCTCCATGACACGGGCCTGGGTGTAATTATTTGCTCGATCTTTTCTTCCTTTCCCAGACTCGACTCAACTCATACCCATAGCAGTTTCATTCCCAAATTTGTGAAATTTCACAAACCTAGAACAATTTCAATGAAACCCAAACAAAACTCAATAAAAAAATCAACTATTTTGGAAAACGCTCACCTCAAGGATTCAAAGACCTCCATTATCAATTAAACTCATGAAATTAATAAAAATTTCAATATTGACAATCTCATGGATGAATTCAAAATTGGAAATTCATTATTGGAGTGAGGGTGAACAAACTCAACACTATGAAAACTTACATACCTAGAAGAACAATCTTCTTGATGAAACTTGAAGGAAAATACTGAAAGATAGACCCTAGCCTTAGTGTTTCTTGAATTTCTTGAGCGTAGAAATTTAGGAGTGAAAGAGAGGGTTTAATTATAAAACTGATTTGTCTACACATTTAGGATAATTTAGATGAATTCCTAAGGGTTTTTAGGACTAAAATATCCTTCAAAAATAAATAAAATAATATGGAAGTCGGAATAATTTTCCAGTGGGCAATGAGGTCCGTATTAGCTTCGTAACACGGAGACATCGCGAACTTGCTGCTAGGCTCATACATCTTTAGTATACCAGTCATAATTTTTTGCCAATAGCTGTGATTGAGGCAAAATTTGTGGTGTTGGAAAGAGGACTCGAAGATCTTCAATTTGATGCATCATTGGCCACCTAAATAATTATGTGCTAAAAGTTATGATCGGTTGAAGTTGACCCAAAACTTAAAGGAACTTACAGATGACTTGAATTAATTTTCTCTTCAGATCTTTTTGGAATTCGAGGTGCTACATCTAGCAACCTTGACACTTAAGAAAATTTAAATTTCTCGATAAAATCTTACTCATAACGAAGAATTGTTTGAGTCTTAGCTTAAAAAATTCTGGGGTGTTACATTATCTCCCCCTTGGGATCATTCATCCTCGAATGATAGCTGGACTGGGTATTGAACGGGGTTACTCTTACTATCTCTTCTGAACTGATTCATAGCAAGAGTTGGGACTTCCTATAGCACCTAAGTCAAGAACTATTTTTAGTTAAGTTGGATTTTGTTCTTGTTAGTTATAGTGATACTTACTTTATTTTTAGTTTTGATTTTGCTTGTTTATGTATTGCAATAGGAAAGATGAGTATGAATGGTAACTATGGGTACCAAACGGATCACACCCTTTTGAAATTATTGAATCTTTGGGACAACCTCCTAACGTTCAAGCAAGTAGGGGGTGAAACTATCCATGAGATATGGCACGGGTTTAAGGCATTAGTACAACAATGCCCAACTCATGGAATGCCTAATAAATTGTTGCTGCAATGCTTCTATCGAGGTCTTGGTCCTGACAATAGAAGCGTTGTTGATCAACTCTTTGCAGGTTGTTTGACACAACATCCCTATGAAGTGGTAGCCCAACTCTTTGATGGGATGATTAAGACCAACAAGGAGACAGAGAAGGATCAAGAATGGGCCACACTGCTGACTCAGCTAGACATCTTGTCCAAGAAATTCATGGAATTGGAATCACTATGCACGAAAAAAGATAAGAACTTTCCCCCTCGTGAGCGTAAAAAGGTGAAAAACCAGGAGGGTGGAAAAATGAGGAAGTCCTATCACTCATTCTACATAAAATTGAAGAGCAAGATAGGGTGTTGAATGAGAGAAAAGAGAATATCAATATGCTGAATCAGACGACAACCTCTCATTCCATAATTATTCAGCTACAAGACATCGAGATAAACCAAGTGTTGTCGTGTCTTTACTCACAACATAAAGATAGGTCACCTAGTGACATTATGGCCGACATCGAAAATGAGGTTTAGGGGTTGAGTTGCGTCGTGCCACGACGTTAAATAAGACGCTTCTTGGGAGGCAACCCAAGGTTTTATTGCTTTATTTTTGTTTTAGAAATAATGGTGTGTTGAATGTGCAGGACAAAGTGTGAAAAGTGTTTGTAAAATGCAGATTGGTGAGCTAAAGGTCTAGTCGGCAGATCGTCAAAAAGGTCGGCGACCCCAATCTAGACCGCCGTTTGACTTAAGACAATTTTAAATGGGTGTTTGTAAATCTCGGCGATCCCAGGAAATTATTGGTAAGTCATTGACTAGTTCAGTGATTGCAATCTATACCGCTGTTTGGACCCCCAAATCAATTGAGGGCCCTGTAACACTCGGCGAGGTAAGTGACCACGCAACGTGTCACCGAATGGATCGGCAACCATAACTAACGTCGCTGACTGGGCAAGTGCTGGACGGTTTTAAGACCAAATGTTTTAAAGTTTCAAATTTTTTCACTTTCTAATCTTCACAAACTCGCACCCATTTAGTATTTTCTATATTTCATACTTTATTACTGTATTTGAGTTGTTGATTGGTGCTCGGATTTGGTTTACTTTGCCGCCTAGCATTTCAATCTTATTTTAATCGGCATAAAAGGTTGGTTTTCTGAACCCGCATTTATCTTTAGTAACTTGTACTCTTATGGAAGCAATAGTATGTTGTTGTTGTGTGTAGGGCCTCTCTGATAGGATTAGAATGTTTAAATGCTTGTTTTAAATTTGACAAATCTTGCCCGTAATGTTTTGAATGTTGCAATCCCATATTCTTGTGCGGTGAAATAATTTGAATTTTGTGGGGTTGTGCTTTCATATTTTTTAGCTTTGTTGGGTGAAGTATGAGTAGCCCGTATTTGTGCCACCAAACATAATTTGTCCAATGACAAAATGGATGACATCATTCTTAAGGGCAAAAGTCATCAATTGGCCAAATTTAGCAAAATCGGGAGAACTCTGAGTATCCCAGTGTAATGTGTGCTATGGGTCTAGTTTTAATTTTAGTTTTGCAGGCTTTGATTTTGTTTTCGGAGGTTGTGGGGTTGAATTCGAGAAGTTGGGTTGAAAGTAGGCACGTTAGGTCAAGCTCGCGAACCACTCGGCGGTTCGCCGAAGTTTCCCATCTCGCCATTAATTTCATGCTTTAATTGATGTTGGCCTCTGTAACTTTCAGTGAGAAGCATGAGGTCACCGAAGGCACTCAGTGACTCTTCGAAAGTCTTCTTGATTCCCCTTTAACTGCACCCCTGAACCCTTTCTATAGTGTAACTTTCGACGGGATGACCTTCACTCGCCGAATGCTATCACTAATTCGCCGAAAGGCCTTCCCATCGCAAACTTACCAAATTTTTTTGAAATTTTAGAGTCTATCCTTTCGGCGAGCCCAATCTAGCTCACCAAAGAGATGTGGCGAATCGCTGACCGGTTTGGCGAGTTTGTCTGCAACTTTTGTCTGTGATCTTATTTGAATTTTGCTAACTTTTTCCCAATGTTTTGCAGATATGGTACGAATAAATATAGACATGGCACCCCGGAAAAGAGCACAGTTTATCACAATCAACGAATAGGGATCAAATTCTTCAAAAAGAGGAAGGCAAGAACCTCCACCAGGTTACAAAGGAAAGGGCAAGAGACCCAGGTCTAACAGGGCTACTACATGCATCCAGGCTGCTCTATCTGAGCCTGATGATTACCAGCCTCTACAGTCCCGGTGGTTTGAGTTCCGGGCTAGATCTCACCCCACGTCTACCAGAGTCCCTCCAGCGTCCACACTAGCAGAATCAGTACCAACTCCGGCACCTCCTGTGGATGCTATGCAACCAGTTGTTCCTCTACCTAGAATCCTCAACAGGTTGAAATGAGATGATTTGTGAACCATCCTCGATGAGAAGCTACTATCTACAAGGGTCTGGAGGGAAAGTACTCCAGTGTAGCAGAGTTATTATAGTGGCACTGATTACAGAGTTACACCAGTCCTTGAGGTCCGTATATTCCTTTATGGGTCCGTGAGTTCTACACAACACATGGTGAACTGGTGCCGAAGAGTAAAAAGAAGGCCAGCGAGTTCAGACCGGTTAAGTAGGTCAGTGTTCGAGCAGTAGAAGTGAGCTGCAGTGAGTAGTACATTAATGTTGTGTTAGATAGGCCTCCAGGGACTGAACTCTCATATGAAGGTTTGCCTACAACACAAACTCTGGAGGATCTAAAGGGTTGGCATGCCCCACTTATTTCTGATACCACCCCTAGGTGGATTGAAGCGGGAGTTGAGATCGAAAGGAAGGATTTGAATATAGCTGCCCGTTATTTGTTCGGATTCATCATGTAGTTCACTTATGCCTTCAGAGAACAAATCTATCCTCTAACATGCAAAGGCAGCCTGCTTGGGGTCTATCTTATCGAAGAGGTGACTAAACTTGGGCCTTATCATAAAGCAGGAGATGGCTATGAGACCCAAGCAGAGGCAAACCTCTTTGCGGTTCCCAATACTGATCATAGAGTTGTGCCGTTGTGCTGGAGTTCCCACGGAAGCTGCTAAAGATTTTGATATTACCCCATCCTCCTCCACTGACATCCGATGCATTGAGGCCGAGTATACTAGAGTTGAGACTAATAGGAGGAGGGAAGCTCCAGTGGATATGTCCCTGAAGGTCGACGTTGATTCGATACCTATGGAGGCATCTTTGCCTACTCCGACCTCCGGGTCTTCAGGTACTTCTGCCCCTCTTTCCTCATCTTCATAGGCTCTAGACACCTCTACTTCCTCCCATCAGACCAAGATTACTCAGGCGATGATCCTGAAGATGGGGCATTACTCAGCTGACGTGAGGGCGACTCAGTTAGAGAAATTTGTCCCCTTGATGATTGAGGCTGCTATTCTAGCTGCACTGACCACCCTCCGGGCTTATGCTCATGATCAGGCCACTAAAGTCACAACTTGTGAGAGTAGGCAGGGGGAGACCTCTGATGTTACGGCTTTTAAAGTTGATGTAGCTAACTTGAGGAAGGACGGAAACTATCTAAAGTCTACTGACTTTACTTCATTGCTGGAGACAGCAGATGACAGGGACGCTCCTGAGACTTCAGTGATTCCTCCGGTTTAAACCGGAGATGTACGTAGGGATGAGGCAGCAGTTGATGAGTCAAATGCAGAGACCGATGAGGAGCAGATAGGGAAATGAGAAGAGATCATATATGGAGACTTGCCGGATAGTGAAGAGACGATCATGGAGTTGGTGATCTAGACATCACTGACCGAGACTTCTATGTCAGCTCCTAGTGGGTCTGGTACTGCTGTTCCTTCTGAGGTGACACCAGGTACTGAGGCCCGAGACAAGACTGATGCAACGGGCACTGATGATCAGACAAATGAAGCGACTAGGTAGACAGGATCCCCTCTTTACTGCCCTCTCTGTCTTACTTTTATTTTAACTTTTGGATATTCTCGTTTGCATTTGAGGACAAATGCGTTTATTTGTGGTAGGGTGAGGTCCACCTTTTGTGTGACATTTTGTGAATTGTGATGTTTTGTTTATACATTTGGGTCTTTCAGCGAAATTTGTGTTATACATTGCTTTTTGTGGTAATTTGTTTTTAATTACAAATGATTTTTGACCCTTCCAAAAAAAAATTAACACCTCTTGTTTGTATTGAATGTGGTTGTTGTTGTGCAAATTTGAGTATCGGTTTTGATCAATATCGATGACTTGAATAGTGCTCATAATCGAACAAAAGTGAATGTGCGTCTATGATGAGGCCAAATGAAGTTACATAGCAAATATGTGAACTCTTTGTGACAGCCAAGTATCGAATTGAGTCTCTTGTGATGAACATTGCACACTGGCGAAAGTGTGGAGTCTTGTTTGACTTTGATGTCAATGCCTTGTGTGATGAGCCTACCGTGAACTATGTGTAATGGCATCTAGAATTTACCCCATTGGTCCGGCTGACTAAGTGATGTGAACTCTTGATATGATTTTAGGCAACTTTAAAGAGTGTGAAACAATTTGACATTATAGCTCTTTTTGTGGTCTACCTTGTGAGTGTGTGAACCTCTTTTGAGCACCCTTTGAGCCTTGACCTTTTCTTGGAAGAAACTTGATAACATTGTGACCTTTGATTGATCCACTACCCATAATCCTCATGATTTGTGATTTGTTTAAATAGTCAACTTAGGTCAAAAGCCTAGGTTACGGGTGTGGTGAAAAGAGAAGATAAATCAAGACGTGCAAGAAAGTCCCCTTTTACCTATGTTTTGAGAAAAATGGAACCCCTCCATATAAAAAAAAGAAAAGAGAAGAAAAGAATGAAAAAGAAAAAGAATGAATTTTTTTTGGTATAAAGTTGTGAAAATACAAAAAGAAATGGGGTTTCCAGCAGTCCATGGAAAGTGAATAATGGGATGACTTGTAACCACAAATGAAAAATGATGAAGAAAAGGAAAGAAAGTGTTGTTCACACCACGTTTCATGAGAGCTATAGCCAATGAGCCTAAATGACCATACCTTCTCACTCAACCCCGTTACAAGCCTTGAAAAGACCTTCTTTTTTTTTTTATCTTGAGTGAGCTGAAACAAATGTTGGTTGGAAAATATGGGCAAACCTATGGGTGAAATCATACATTGTGTTCATCTTTCTGAGTGTGAGCATTGCATTTGATTCCAGAACTTTAAATTGTTGAACTATTGTGTGTGAATATGGAATCATTCTTTGTGTGAGGGCATTTGATTTCCTTTGTTGAGCTTGAACTTGCATTTCAAGCAAGTATTGTGAGCTTGAGATTCTTTGATAATGGTGCATCACAATTGGAAACTTTTAGTGCACATTCGATCCTTGCATGAGTAAGTTGAGTCTTTTTGTGTGCATTCATGATTGAGTCTTATGTAGCACTATTTGAGACACCCTTTTTGAACTACTGAACTTGAGGTTTACTTGAGGATAAGCAAAAATTTAAGTTGGAGGTGTTGATGAGTCCACGATTTAGACTCACTTAGGGCTTAATTTTAATAGATTTAGTGTCGTCGAATGCATATTTTATTTCAATAACTGATATAAATCCTTGAATTTCAGGTATTTGAACTTACGGACAAAGCATGGACATTGTTGAGCAAAAAGGAACAAGGCAGTTGAAAGAACGAAGAAAAGAAGGCCTGAGGATCGCCTAAACCATTGGGAGAGTCACCGAATGGCCTTGGTCTCACCTAATATTCCAGTGTGCCAAGCCTTGAAAGAGAAAATCAAGTCTGCGATAGAAATGAGCAATCGGCGAGTCACCGAACAGTTTCGCAATGCAGTGCCTTATCGCCCAGAGTTACAGGACCTCAATGATGTTGAAGGCAAAAGCAAAAAAGTGATACAAATGACCAAAGGGAGGATCGCCGAGTGGATTGACGATCACAACTAACTGCGCCGACTGAACCTTAGCAACACACTTTTTGATAACTATAAATACTTGTTTAAATTTTTAGCTTAGTATAAGATTTTGTAGGGAATCATATTATTATTCAATTTTTGAAGTTTAGAACCTGAGTTTGAGAGACATTTTGCCTTAGCTTTGAAGATTTCCATTTCTAAGAAATTAGAAGTGGGTATTGAAGATTCTCCATCTTTGACGTTTGTAAAGACAATATTAATCGTACTTAGTTGATGGAAACACATTTCGGTATAGATTTTTATCTTTTTACTATGTCTAGCTAAAACCCCAATTCTTGGGGTGTGATTATGTGATTATAGGTTGAATTAACTGCTAGGTATTACTAATTGATTGTTTGTTCCCTGTTTAAAAGTGATTTCGTTCAGTAATTATAGTTGAATATTATGGGTTGTAGTTGCAAATACAATCTTAACTTTGTGTTTTTGGCTTGCTCGAGAGAGAGGTTGTAAAACCAAACTTATTGAATCGATGGTCTGTGGGTATTGGGTTGGCATGGGTTCAGCTCAAGAGAGTGAATCCTAAACCCTCTTCCACAGATTCAGCTCGAGAGAGAGTGAATGGACTAAAGCAAAGGTTGTGCTTCATTGAGGCTTATTGGTGTTCGAGAGAAACCAATTTGATTTGGGGTAAATTGTTTGAGAGAAAGTTTAGCCCCACTAAAGTCTAGCTTATTCACTAATTTACAGCTTTTACTATCAATAGAAATTATCCAGTTGTTTACCTTAGCCCATAATCTTATCACATCCCAAGAATCCCATCTCCATATTCGTATTTTCATGTTAATTGCTATTTTTTTTAGTTGCTAGTTGACTACAAACCACCCTCTTTTTGATACTAGACACTTGTGTCAACCTTTAATTTATCATGTTTTTCTTCGTAAATGTTTATATCTATAATTGACTTGAATACATTTATGCTTTTGATTCTTGAGTACTAACCACTCCCTTGGGACTCGACCCCAGCTCACTAGTTTGGTTATATTACTACTTACGATTGTTGGCACTTGAACTAGAAGTAGTGTCCTAATACGTGAAACCAACGGGTGTGTTAGACTTAGTTGAGGAAGAATGTCGTGCGGCAATGCTCTATGATGACATTAATATCTTTAGGCTTATGGTATTTTCTCAACAAATTGAGGAGACCAAAATTAAGAAAAAAAATAGGGAGATGAAGAGAGATAGGTCCGATGAGCAAGGTCAACTAAGGTTAAAAAAGAGATATTCTAACAAAGATTCTTCAAGCACTCCTACGGTTAACCAAAAGAAAAGTAGTGGGTCTCCATTTCCTAAACCTTTTTGAACCAATTGTAGAAAGAAGCATTATTGGAAGTGCCTAGCTGGTACAAATGGGTATTATGGTTGTGGAAAGAGTGATCATCAAGTGAAGATTTCCCTACTCTTACGGCCAAAGGAAGAGAGGCCAAGCAAGCTTATCATAGTGGCCCGAATCCTAATGCTCCAAGGTATGGTCGTTTCTATGCACTCCGGAGTAGAGAAGACAAATGAGCTCTTTCGGATGAAGGCACCGGTATGTTAATAACTCCTTATCGTTGTGAATGTTTTATTAAGGTCCCTCTGTTATTTTCATGTTAGCCTTAGTATGGGTTTACTCCCAAGGGGTTGATGGATAGTTGGAAGGCAAAGTTGTTGAAAGACCCGATATCCTTATCTATTTCCTTATATTCCTATTAAGCTTGAGACCAAGAGTTCCTTGTAGCTTGTTTCATGTTTTGGAGTCATCGGTGATTATGTGTTTCCATGATCTTCTTATGTTATGAATGTTCTTGATGGAATACATGTCCAATGAGAAAATGAATTTTTATGATTTATGATCCTCATGTTGATGTGCATTTAGTATGAGTTTCCTATATGCTTCATGAGGTGAATTGTTGAACATGCTTAAATGTGCTTTTGAGAGTAATTGCATAATTTGCTTCATGATGTTATGATGAGCATGCTTTATTTTGGAGAAGGTACTTTCTCCAATGATATGAGAAATGTAGAAGTTTTCATGCAAATGGGTTGTTAGATGTAGTTCCTACTTCCTTGTGTTGCATTGAATACATTGAGATGGAGTAGATGTATCCTCCTTGAATTGAGCATTAATTGATGATTCATGCATGATGGGTTACTAGTCTTGAGTCTTGACTTCCATAAGGTGTCTAAAGTGTCATTGAGGACGAATGTTGTCAAGGGGGAGATAATGTAACACCTCCGATTTATAAAAGGTAAAATATTCACTTCTTAGTCGACTTGGCAATCCGCCAAGTGGAGCTTCCTCGCCTTTTGGCTTAAGTTCCTGATGTCCTGCATTTTGTAACTTTAGGCGAGCAATGTCGGGATCACCATTCCAGTCAGTAAGTCGCCGAAGTCGACACCCCCATCGCCTAAGTCGAGCTGAGGGCACAATTGGCGAGTCGCCAACTGCCCTTGGCGAGCTTCAGAGTACAGATCTGCAGTTTTTGAGTTAAAACCTTAGGAGTCTTTAATTATTTTCCCTTAATTGATACCTTATTGTTTAATTCTTTCCCTAGTAAAGTATATAAACTTTTTATACTCAAAATTCCCCAAATTAATTCATTCTCCCTAGAATCCAAAAGAAAATAAAACCCAAAAGTTCTTCTTCCCCAAATTTATTTCTCTCTCTAGAATTTCCAAAGAAGAAGAAGAAGAAGTGGAAGCTAGGGCTTGAGGAATCAAGATTTTTCTTCTAAAAGTCATTGTAAAACGCCTTTAAGGTATGGTAGTTTTCATCTATGGGTAGCTCTCACCCATAGAGTCCCTTTAAAACATGATTTCAAAGTTTCAAAAATCCCCCAAAAGTTAGGGTTTCAATCTAAGTCATGAGTTCAACATCAAAAAGTTTTCAATGGTTGTTTAATGATGAATTATGATTTAATTTAGGAATTAATGTTTATTTATGATGAAATTCCACCATAAACCTATGATTCCCCCAAAACACTAAATTGTGAATTTTGATTTGGGATTGATTGTAGTATTATTGAATGATGCTATGTATATGCTTTGTGATTTCATTGAAAGTAATGTGATCATGTCTACAATGCAATTCTATTATTATTGAAAGGTTATTCTCAATTATACACTTATGAATGATGATGATATATGTGAAAGGTTTCTTCAATGTAATGTTACATCTTGAATTGGTAGGCTTAGGGCATCCTCTTCTTGTGTAAATTAAAGTAATGTTGATTGAGGCATATTGAATTGGTAGGCTTAGGTCATCCTCTTCTTGTGTTAATGAAAGTAATGTTGATTCATGTAACTTGAAATTGGTAGGCATAGGAATCCTCTTCTTTTGTTAGTAATGTATCTTGACTTAATAAACCTTGAATCCGTAGACCTAATGTTGGTAGCCCTTTCATAAATGATCAATGAAGTATTATAAGGCTTTGTCTTGAATTGGTAGACCTAATGTTTTTGGTATCTCTTTCATGAGGAGTCTATGAATGAATGTAATGATAAACATTGAATCGGTAGACCTAATGGTGGTAGCCCTTTCATATGTGAAATAATGAACCTTGATTTGGTAGACCTAATGGTGGTGGCCCTTTCTTGGGGATTCAATGAGCTATCCTAAACTAGTACCTTGAATCAGTAGACCTAATAGTTGTAGCCCTTTCATGTATATAATGTATTTTGGGTCGGTAGACCTAATGGTGGTAGCCCTCTCAAGTACAATAATGTTAATGTGAATGAACTACTCTATGGGAATGCAAGCTTAGCACCGAGTGGATATGGTAAGATTGAAGCTCTCCCCGGGTTAGGCCGGGTTTCAATGAACACCTTTCTTATCCCATAACTATATGCCCACATAGGTTATTAGCTAGCGGATCCACCTAAGCTAAACTATTACCAGTCCTGCCTTAGGCAAGTAGACCAACCCTTTACGGTGTGGGATAGAAACCGGATTCCATGTTCAGCTCACATGGTTTATGTCGGTTAACGCTTATTCCCGTCATGTGAGATACGTGTATGGTTATCAAGAGGTTCTATGAAGTGTTGGTGGTAATATAGGATGCTATCCATGCATTGCACAAGTAGGCTTTGAGAGGGCTATTGTGTGATTCTCCAATGTGTTAATGTCTAATGAAATGAATGTGCTCGTAATGAAATTAATGAGAATGTTGATTTAAAGGCTTCTTAACTTGGAGATGTTATTATGAGTTACTTTCCTTGTCATGACTTACTAAATGTGAATGTTCCTTATGCATTAGTATTGCCTAAAGATGAGTATGAAGAATGGTAAGTTCATCTATGGTGGCCTCAAAGTGGTACTTAGTATGAATGCTAGTATGGGATGCCATTCTTACATTGCACAAGTATAGCTTAGGGTTACTTAAGATGATGGTTCTAATGCGATGTAATGGCTTATATGTTGAATATGTTTGTATCTTATGCCTTTTATACTAAAGTTCATGATGTTTCTCAAAATTGGCATATAGCATAATTTTCAATCAAAATGTCCTTTTATGCATGGTTTTTGCATGGCTATCATACTTAGTACATATTTTGTGCTGACCCATATTTTTACATTTTTCTATAAGTGTAGGTTCTGGCGTTTAAGGTGATTTCTTCTAGTTAAAGCTTGGGTTGACTATTCGTCAAGCTTGTGCTATATCCTCATGGATCCGAGGACAAGTGCTATATTGTCATTTCATTTCTTTCATTGCACTAGACACCTTTTAGACTTTCTATTGTAAGGGTCGTGACCCTACTTTTGATTAAAGATGTATTAGATGGCCATGAGAGACAAGTAGACTTTCGCTGTTTATAATGAAGTTTTCGATTGTATGGATTAAAAGATTCTAATTCTGCACCATTTTCTATTATCTTATGTTATGATATGCCATGAGGTTTGTATGAGGCTTTTCGGAGTCTTGTACGTCATGTCATGTCCAATGTGTAGGCTCGGGTCGTGACAAACACCTCTCATGACCTGTTTTGTTAGTAACTCCAACTATGACATCATCCTCGCCATGTTTTCATCCCGCTCTTGGTTCTTGTCTACTTGCTTTTTTGTCATTCCAAAATTTAAAGGAGACACTTTATCTTTTCTAGTGTACCAACCACGATTGATTTTTGTCATCTCGTCAAGAAGAGTAGATGCGATATAGAATGGTTGTTGCATGATCCTTCCTCGAGCAAGTTGGTCAGCCACACCTTTGTTGACTGAGTTGAGGCTCTAGTAGAAATATTGTAACAATACATTGCTCGGGAGTCCATGAGTAGGACATTGGAACAACAACTTCTGAAACCTTAGCCATGTCTCATTAATTGGTTCACCATCCACTCTCTTCAAGTTCTAAATATTATCTCCTAATGTCACAATCTTCCAGGGAGGAAAAATTATACATAAAACGCATCAGTGAGCTGCTCCCAAGAAGTGATCGAATCCGTTGGTAAATCAGCCAACCACTTTGTTGCCTCCCTCATTAGGGATAAAGGAAACAAACGAAGTCGAACCAACTCTTGAGTGAGGTTCTTGAAAGCAATTGGCCCACACACATCCACAATGTTTCAGATGTGGTCATGAGGATCCTGAGTAGCTAGACCTCCAAATATACCCTTCATTTGCAATAGCTGCAACATAGTGCTAGTCACAAGAAACACCGCATTGGCCAGAACCGGAGGTAATCGAATAACACACTCAATTCCCAACTAATCTTCATTGACATCGTTCAAGTTACGAATGTCAGCATTCTGCCCAAGTTGATAGCATTGCTCCTGTTAACACTCATCTCTTCACATGTTTAAGAGTAGCCAATTAAGCACAAAATAAGTTGAATCAACTACAACACAATCAGTTCATAACTAAACTTCACTAAAAGAATTTTAAACACCACTCCTCGACAGCGGCGCCATTTTTGATAAGGCTCAACTACAATTCATCTGATTCTAAGTGTAGGTGGTCGCAATCAAGTATAAACCCAACTAAGAGTTGGGGTCGATCCCACAGGGAGTGATACGGTAAATAATTCAACTACAAAGTCAAATAGTGCTCTAGTCATTTGTAGATGTAGACATTTTCAAAACAATAAACAAAATGGCAAGGGACTGACAATTAATGTCAAATGGGGGGATTTGAGTGAACAATTAACAACTAGGAACAATCGGGACTAAACAAGTAGAGAGATATCCTTGGCAGTGTGATCAATTCAATGAAATTTTTTCTAATTGGGTGATTATTATTTACTAGAAATCGTTGAATCTTAGTGGGTAGGCTAGGTTTTTGATGTAATAGTCATTTCTCAATCAACTATTACAAATCAAGCGAGTTCTCTAGAACCTCGACAAGCAAACACATATATACAACCAAATACCTCAATTAATATACTCTTGGTAGGATTGAATTTAGACCACTTTCTCAAGTTAAGTCTACAACAACCCAATCACTACAATCATCAATTGACAGGTTAAACTCTAAAACCTCTTTATCAAGTAAGCTTAGAATACTAGGCTAGAATTGTATTTGCAGTTATAATTCATCAATTAAAACTGACCTATCAATTGAACCCACTTCAAATCAACATTAAAATTAGTAAATACTAACACCCATAAGCTAATTGAAGTATTCAATCACAGAATCACACCCCCAAGAATGGCTAGTCACAACGAGATGCAAAGAGTTCATATATTTTCTATGTAACTTCACTTGGTCTCATCGTAGCTGCACATTCATGTTTGTTCGATTATGAGCACTATTTGAGTCATCAATATTGATCAAAATCGATGCTCAAATTTGCAAGAGAACAACCACATTCAACACATGTGAAATTTTTTTGAAAGGGACAAAATCATTTAGCAATTTAAAATACGAAGCTACAAGCTCAAACCTTCCTAGAAAAATAGTATAAAATACAACATTATGATTCACAACCCAACAAGAATATAACGCACACAAAGGTGGGCCACACCCCACCACAATTAACATCATTTGTCCTCAAATACAAATAAAAATTATCTAACAATGAAATAAAGCAAAAAAGAGAGGGAGGTAAAGAGGGGGTCCTGTCTACGTAGTCGCTCCGTCTGTCTGGCCATTAGTGCTTGATGCCTTACCCTAAGCCTGGGCAACAGTGCCTGAGGTCACCTCAGGGGGAACAGCAGTGCCAGATTCACCAAGGTCTGTTGAGTGTGAGTCTTCCAGAAAGACATGCACCGCTCTGCAAAATCCCCTGGCCCATGAAGGAATATTAAGGTCCAAGGTAATGGTTTTCCTTGCAGAAGTGGGTATCTTGCCCTTGCCTTTCCCAGTAGTTATGAATAGTTTCAAAGCTTTTCCTTTCGACGTAACTACATCCTCCTTTATCGCAATCCCTTTGGACTTCTCTTGAGCTGGCGTTATTCTTTCAGCAGCTTTAGATTTAGATTTAGTCATATCTGCAAATCTCAAAGAGAAGTTAGAGATACATTTGACAAAAGCACTGGAGATCAGTTGCTAGTAAGCTTCCCTGACTCTTTCGGCAATCTAGGGTTATTCCGCTAAAAACTACAGTGCACAGAGATCCAGAGGAGTTGACAAGGATAAAAAGAGACTTTTGGTGAGTCGTCGACGTCTTTGGCGACCTTCAACTTCTCGCCGAAAGTTATAGAACCCATCAACACATAGAGAATAAAATTTAAGGGCGAGATGGGGACATTAGGTGAAATGCCGAGTGGTTCGACAAGCTAGACCCAGCTTCCCAAATGGCTCAACATGCCTATTTTCAACCCAACTTCTTGAAGTCAACCCCGTAACCCCCAAAAACAAAATCAAAGTATGCACTAGTAAAATTAATGTCAGACCCATAATACTTAACCATGCTAAACACCACACACGCACAACCCCACAAAATTTAACTCATTTCGACGCGCAACAAATGGGAGTTCAAAAATCAAGATAAAATGGCAAAGATTATCGAAATAAACTCGGAATTTAAACAATCTAAACCTATCAGAGAGGCCCAACACTCAACAATACAATAAGCCCAATTGCATAAGAGAACAATTTTTTCAAAGTAGCCTCGGGGTTCGGGAAAACCAACATTTTATGCTGATCAAAGTTCTTTGAAATGCTAGGAGACAATGTAATCCGAACTCCAGACACCAATTAATCAACTAAGATACTTAGAAGATGCAAAAATTTTGGAAATATTAATAGGTGCAATTTTTTGAAGGTCGAGAGTGAGGGGAAATGAAGTGGTTAAAACTTTAAACCTATGGATTTATAAAAACTACCTAGATCTCGCCCATTTGGCGACATTAGTATTTCTCGACAATCTACTCGGTGACACACTGAGTGGTCACTTACCTCGCTGAGTTTACAGGACCTTCAGTCAAAGTGAAGGTCCAAATGGCGGTTTACATCAGGATCGCCGATCGGTTCGGCGATTCTCTTAATGGACTTTTAGTTCGCCAAACGCAATATCAAAACGCTCTCCACACTTTAACCTGCACGATTAACACACCATTATTTCTACGAAATAATTAAAGCATTTAAGACCTTGGGTTGCCTCCCAAGAAGCGCCTTAGTTAAACATCTTGGCCTGACGCAAGTCCTTACTCACTCTCCATTATTAGGGTTGGCCCTAGTGTTACTAGGTAACCCCAATAGTTCATTTGAGTGGAGAGGAGACACTTCATAACTCATAAGTGTCCTGATCAACTGGATCGATCTAGAATGAGAGCCAAACATTTGATACAACACTTCAATATTCTCCTTCATCTCTTCCAACACTCGATCTTGGTCGGTGATCTTTTGGAGAATGATTTGTAGTGTGTCCTCAACACATATGTTCTCCATGTCTCTAGACTTTTTCTGCTCATGAGGGGATATGTACCTCCCTTGACTTTTGCACTGGTTCTCCACCTCTGATATTTTGGTGGACAAATCGTTCAGCTGAGTTACTAGTGATGTTAACTTGAAATCCTTCTCGACTTCTTGATTCGTCTCAGCTAATTTGCTACCATTTCCCTCAGCCATGCTCAGGGTATTTGCCTACAACAATAACTCAAAGAAAAACAAAACAAAAAATAAAGTTAGTAAAATACGACTAAGAAGACCAAGAATTTTACTAAACCAAAAATTCTCAAATAACACTACTCCCTGGCAGCGGCGCCATTTTAATGTTTTTGTAATCAAGACACAACTTCCAATTCAAGTGTCTACGATCGTAAAATAGTAAAGTAACCCAACCAAGGGTTGGGTTCGAGTCCTAAGGTAGTGGTTTTGAGAATTAATAGAAAAATAAAATTAAGTTCTAATTAATCATAGTTATAAACATTATCGAATACAAACATATTAAATCTATAGGGGTGATGCAAGCGTCAATTATCAATGGGGTTTTTTTTTTGTATTAATTAACAACTAAAAACAACAAAAATATACGAAAATGAGATAGAGAGACGAGATTCTTGGGATGTGATAGGAATATGGGATAGACTAAATTATCGGGTACATGCTATTGATAGTAAATTATCGAGTATTTGTGACTAGGCTAGACTATAGTGCGGGTAAATTCTCTCTCGAGCAACTTACCTCAAATCAACTCGGTTTCATTGCACAAGTATGACTGAAGGTTACCTAGAAAGTGTTCTCTAATATGATGTATGTTTAGATAGGACTGTGCTTTAGTTTCCTTCCTTGTTATGATTGACTAAAGGTGAGAGATTCACTTGTGTATGAGAAATAATCTAAGGATGAGATCCAAGATGGTAAGTATGATTATGATGACTTAAAAATTGTACTTAGTGTGGGTGGGATTACGGGGTCTCATCCATACATTGCACAACTATACTTTGAGGTTACTTGAGAAGTAGTTCTCTTATGATATGAAGGACTAAGGGTTGACTAATGCTTATATGATGCCTATGTTGGAGATTATGCTTATGACTATGTTATTGTCTCTTATGCTTATAGTTTATGTTTCTTGAAGTATCTCTTATGATTGTGGCATATAGCTTATGTTGACTAACCCTTATGTTATGCTCTTATGAAGTTATGCTAGCTATCATATTTAGTACTTTTGTACTAACACATACTCTTGCCTACATTCTCATCAAATGTAGGGTTCGGCAATTTTAGGTTCCATTTTTGAGGATATGTTTCTAGAAGAGAAATGAGTTGGCGACTTGGTGAGTCCTCATAGCATCGACTATTTCATTACCTTTCCTTTATGTCTTTCTTTTATGTTTTGAAACTATTGTATGTTCTGTGTCCGAAAAGTTATTAAGTTGTTTTAGATGGTTTGAGACAAGTGTAGTAAGATTTCCTTTTATTTTATGATATGCTAAGTGGCTTACATTAATTTCTTCGGGGTTCTATGTGCCATGTTACATCTAGGGTGTACCCTTGCGTCGTGACAAGCTTTGTATCAGAGTACAAGGCTTAGAATAGTTCTAGGATGTCTCAAACCACATCTAGTAGAATCTTGTTCATAAATGGGAAGCGCACAACATTTATGAATAGAAGGCTATTGGATGTTTAGGAAACTTCATTTCTTCATTCTCTAAGTCGTGCCATAGAGTTTGGCTCTATTAGGTCTTTCCCCTGGTTGATTGTGAACATGTTTAAATGTGAAAGAGAAGGAGAAAAAGTGATTTTCAGGCCATACTTCATGATGGTAGAAGCTACTAAGCCAACATGACCATACCTTTACACTCATCCCTATTACAAGCCTTGGAAAGACCTTTGTGATTTTGAGTGAGCTGAAACGAATGTTGATTGGAAATTAAGGGCAACATATGGGTGGAATCATGCATGTGTTCATTTTTGTGAGTGTGAGAGTTGGCTTTGATTCTGGTATCTTAAATTGTTGAGAAATTTGGTGTGAGCATGGAATCATCCTTGTTGTGAGGGAATTTGAATGCTTTTGTTGAGCTTGAACTTGCATCTGAATGAAGCAGTGTGAGCTTCAGTATACTTATTAATGGTGACTCACAATTTGAAACTTAGAGTGCACAATTGAACATTGTATGTGTACTTTGAACCTTTTGTGTGCATTTGTGTTGAGTCTTGAGTAGCACTATTTGTAGACATCCTTATTGAACTAATTGATCTTTCGTTTTACTTCATGACAAGAAAAAGTATAAGTTGGGGGTGTTGATGAGACTAAGATTTCAACTCATTTAGGGCTTTGTTTACATAGTTTAAGTGTCCTCAAATGCCCAATCTATGCTCAAAACTGATTTTAAAGTGTTGATTTGCTTCAATGAAGGTTAAGGAGTAAATAAAGGACATTACAGGCAAAAAGGACAGAAAAAAGCTAATGAAGTTGAAGGAAAGAAATCTTGGTGATCGCCAAGACCACTCGGCGAACCTCCGAGTGGCTCTTTAGCTCGCCTAGAGTTTCAGTGTGCTAGCCCTGGGGAAGAACCCACTTGGCCATAGAAATAGATAGTCGGCGGACCATCGAACGACTCAATGATATCGACCTCGATCGCCTAAACTCATAGAACCCTCAGGACTAAGAGCAAAGGTAAACCGGTTATGGATTGGAGCAAAGGGCGCATCACCAGCCTAGTTAGCGATGCACGACTTATTTCGCCTAATGGCCCGGAAGACCAAAATTTGGGAAAGTATAAATTGAAATTTGAAACAGATCAGATTATCATTTTTCAAGCATTTTAGAAACAAAATCCAGTTCTCCTGAGTTTTCCATTATAGACTTTAAAACTTTTGAGACTTCTAAGGATTTTTGAAACAGCCCATAGTTTAGTAGTCTAAACTAGGGCTAAGTGTGAGGGCAACAAGCCAAGGAAATAGGGAAAGAGCCAAGGAAGAGGGCCAAGGCTGCACCAACATTCCCTAGGCACTGCCCAATTCCCTATGAGAGCCTTCACGGCGCGTCGTGGTCACCACGGAACATGGGACCCCTCGTGGTAGTGAGGCAGTAGCCTCCTCAAGGTTGCCCAAGTTGACCTCCTTCACACGAGCCACTTCACAGCTCGTGAAGCCTTAGATGGATCATGGGAGGAGGTGTGAAGTTGCCTTAGTATTTTAGAGGTTTAGGGAAGGTGGTCGAGCCACTGGTCCAGGACCACGAGAGGGACCACAACTCGTGTTGGGCACCACGGCTCGTGGAGCCCTTTGTGAAGAGGAAGCAAGAAACTGCCAAGCGAGGGACAAAATAGGACTTTCCGATTTTAATTAAAATAAAGTGAGGTCCTTTTGCCTAAGCCTAGTACACCTATATAAGTGATTTTAACCCTTTAAACTCACCATTAAAGACATATTTCCAAAACCCCAAAAGCATCTCAAATTTCTTCTCTCAAATATTTCTCTCTCTAGAACTTGAAGAAGAAAGAGTTCAAGCTAGGACCAAGGTCAAGTCTCCAATCCTCAAGAATTTGTGGGATTTTTAATCAAGTTATGATGTATTTTCATCCATGGAATACTTTCATCCATGGATCCGCCATGATTTCCCCAATTTAGAAGAAGAGTTCCCCAATTCTAGTTAGGGTTTCTTCTAACGTTATGGATTTTGATATAATTGAGTGGATTATGATTGTTTATGATTGAATTGATAGAATTACACGTTAATATGATGAATTTACATGTACCTATGCCTAACCCATGTCTAGAAAGAAGAAATTGATATAAATGGGTTTTATGTCATGAAAGGGAAACTTGAGGATTTAGATGAATTCCTCTAGGATTGGTGAGATACATTGTAGATTGCTTTGGAGTAAAGAATATAGACATGTAATACTTACAATTAAAACATATAGACATGAATTGATTGAGATCAAAGTATATATGATGAATTATGGCTTGTAGGCTTTGAGATAAGGATTGTCTTGAGACTAAGGCATGTATGATGAATGATGATTAGTAGGGCTTTTAGAGTAAAGCTAATATGATGAGTTATGACTTGTGTGGCTTTGACAGTAAAGCTTACTTTATGAATTACGATTATTAGGGCTTTGAGAGTAAGGCTTATATATATGAATGTTGATTTGTAGATAGGATTGTTGTGGAATGATTTAACTACATGACCTTCTCTATTAATGTATGAATGTATAAATATGTGTACAAGGATGAAATCAATAAGCTATTATGGAATATGTGTACAAAGAAGGATAAACTATGGATCAGGTGGATTCATGCTTATTCTGTGAAGGCAGATGTATTTGGGAAATAGAACCAAAGCAGGCATCATGGGTGATTTAGAAGATTTTCAAGGCAAAATAATATTTCATAGATGCTGGCATACCCTTGGATACAGTTCATACAATGTCCAGTTTGACTAACAAGACCATATATCAAAAGCTAATAGGACAATTTGAAAAGGTTAGCTGGAAGGAAGTGATATGTGGAAATCAAGGTGCACCTAAATGGATATTAATGCTGAGACTAGTCGCATTGGGAAGAATATACACTTGTGATAGATTGGCCAAATTGCGAATGTATATAAACTTACAATGTCAACTGTGCAATACTCAGCCTGAGTTTATTCATCATCTATTTTTTGGATGCAATTACACTGGACAATTATGGGCTAGGTTACTCAAATGGATACATATCCAAAGACCATGTATGGAGTGGGAGGGGGAACTCAAATGGGCAGAGAAGTGGTGCAAAGGGAAAAGTAGTATTCCTGAAATATACAAGATAACACTAGCTGCAGTTGTTTATTTTATCTGGAAGGAGAGGAACCAACGAGTATTTCAACAGAAGAGGCGAAGCATTGAGGACATTTTGAAACACATTGCCTCGGAGGTTTATTTCAGGGCCTATCTGAAAACTCAAAATAGGCTATATATCCAAATGTTTAGATGTTATCCATAGTCTAGCTTGATAGAGGAGATAGATGTTAAGCTAATAAGGAGTTGGGCATGTCTAGGCCTGTATATATTTTTTTGAAACTTGAGTTGTAGTTCTTACTTGGTAATAAAATGCTTTTATTTACCGAAAAAAAAAGTATAAATATGAAAGGTTATCTCACATAGAATGATTCTAGGTTGAAAGGCTTGCTCACCTAAAATGAATCTAAAGTCAATGGACTATGAGATATGATGAGGCTTGAGGTGATGCCCTAAGACCTTTATATGAGAGAGATGCAAGGTGATCTCCCGTATTCCTAAGTTAGAAAACATGAGGTAATTACCCATGTCATGAGATGATAAAAATGAGGTGATTACCCATGTCATGATATGATAAACATGAAGTGATTAGCCATGTCATGTGTCACGACCCAGGGTACCCCCTAGTGTAACAAGGCACATAAAACCCTGAAATGCTCCATGTAAGCCACTTAGCATATCATAATATAAGCACTAGAATAATAAGAGTAAAAATGTATTACAAGTCAAGTCTAAATTTCCATTTAAAGAAAAGAGGAAGTCTAGACTCTAAGTCTTAACATTGCTATCTATTACAATATTCGGATGATAAAAGGGACACAACCCATACAACATAATCTGAAAAGGAAATACAAGAACTGAACTACAAGAGATAACATCCGTCCTCAAATCATGAGGACTCACCAACAAGCTAGGAGAATAAGAAAATCCAAGCTTTTAGCCACAACGATTTGCACCTTGAGAACCGGACCCTACACTTGGGGAAAATGTAGGAAAAGTAGGTGTTACTACAAAAATGCACTAAGTATGATAGTCATGCATAAAAACATTGAAATGAAGATAGTGGAAAAGCATAAGTCATAAGCATAGTCAACATGTGGATCATCATAACATAAGAGGAACATATCATAAATACCCTCAAATCTCATTCATGCTAAGTAAAAGTTCTTAAGTAACCATAGTTCATAATTCATATTCTTATTCATATTGTTGTTGTCATAGTGGTATTAAGCCTTAACCAACATAGACCATGTGGGCTAACATGGAATCCGGTGACTCCCTCACCGAAAAGGGTTTCTTTACTTGCCTAAGGTAGAACCATAATCTTAGCTTAGGTGGATCCATTAGCTAAATATCCTATGAGGGCACATAGTTCATGGGATAAGGAGATTGATACTAGAAACCCAGACTCAACTAGCGTAGAAGATTTCCATCTCATGAGACATACTTCGGGAACCCGAACTCAACTAACGTAGAAGGAACCCATTTGAAAAAGTCAGACTCAACTAGTGTAAAAGCTTTCCATCTCTTATTCAATATCAACTCGGTGCTATGCATTAATTCGCACGGAGTTCATATTAAGTCTTGACTTAAGTTTATATTCATGGAAGAATGTGTGACACTCAATCCAACATAATTTATAAGATAGCTCATAGATCATGCATGAGAATAATATTTCACCATCCATGTCTTCACATAGATTCAATAGGTACAAAAAGCTTTCAACCTTAGAATCATCTTATTCTGAGAAAACCTTCCACATCATATCATAATCATACATAAGTGTTTATATGAGAATAACTTTTCAACAACACAACAACTAACACATGGATATTAACATAATTCAAGTAGTCCAATTACTACAAGTATAATCTAATAATATCCTTCTTTCATCCACAAATCCACATCACAAGATCATAATTGGGAAATATGGGGATTTGATGAGTTCTTGGGGATTTCAAATTATATATGATGAATTTCTTAAGAGTAAAGCATATGAACATGAATTGATTGAGATCAAAGTATATATGATGAATTATGGCTTGTAGGCTTTGAGATTAGGATTTTTATTAGACTAAGGCATGTATGATGAATGATGATTAGTAGGGCTTTTTAGAGTAAATCTAATATGATGAGTTATGAGTAGTATGACTTTGAGAGTAAAGCTTATATATATATATATATATATATATATATATATGAATGTTGATCTGTAGATAGGATTGTTGTGGAAGGATTTACCAACATGACCTACTCTATTAATGTATGAATGTATAAATGTGAAAGTTTTTATAACATAGAATGATTCTAGGTTGAAAGGTTTGCTCACCTTAAATGAATTTAATTCAAAGGACTATGAGATGTGATGAGGCAAGGTGATTCCCCAAGACCTTCATATGAGAGGTATGTGAGGTGATCTCCCATATTTCTAAGTTAGAAAACATGAGGTGATCACCCATGTCATGAGATGATAACCATGAGGTGATTATCCATGTCATGAGATGACTAACATGAGTTTATTACCCATGTCATGTGATGATGTATGTAAGGTGACTACCTTTAATATATAACTTCTAGAGAAAGGCAAGAGGTGAATACCCATTAGCCTTTATAAAATGGACATGGAGGCAAATACCAATAACCTTATAAAATGATGTGGAGGAAAATATCTATATCATATAGTGTTGGACATGGAGGTGAATACCTATGATCCATGTAAAAATGATGTGGAGGCTAATGCCTATATCTTATAAAAGTGAACATTGAGGAGAATACCTGATTCCCTAAAATGGACATGGAGGTGAATACCTATGACTATACTGGCAATGTAAGAGGTGAATTCCCATTAGCCTTTATAAAAGGCATAAAGGTGAATCCCCGTGTCTTGAAAAGTAAAGCAACAATAATGTGAAATATGTTATAAAGGATGAATAGTTTGGATTATTGCTTGAGTGGCCTTCCATGAGATGTATGACTAGAGGTGATGACCCAAGTCTTGGCTAATGATAAGTAAGATTAATTCAAGAAGTACTCATCTAATTATATGATGATTTATGTGCATTGACTATTCTTATGACTTATGTTGTTATCTATTAGGCTTATGGATTATGCCTTATGTTGACTAATGCTTATGTTGATGATTTATGCTAGCCATCATATTTAGTACATGTTTGTACTAACGAATACTCTTGCCTACGTTTCATATCAAATTGTAGGGTCCGGCGATATCAAGTCTCATCCCCGTGGCTAGGATCATAGTAGAAGCAAGGATTGAAAATTAGTGAGTCGTCATAGTATTCCAGGATATGACTAGAATTTATGGTATGCCTTTATTTTTATGTTTAGAACTATTGTATGGGCTGTGTCCTAAGATATTCATGTTTTAGATGGTCTGAGACAAAGTTAATAGACTTCCGCTTCAATTTATAAAGACTTTAATTGTCATTGAAAAATGTTTGAAAATCCCGCTCATTTCTATTACTTTATGTTATGATATGCTAAGTGGCTTGTATGAGGCCTATCGGGGTCTTGTATGCCTTGTTACATCTAGGGGGTACCCCTGGGTCATGAAAATTTCAATTAAGATTTTGAATTAATTTGATTTGAAGCATTGTAGAGACTTGGAAACAATTACCGAGCTCATGGCTAATATTGTTGGTAATTATTTCATCCTTTTATATGTTGTGTAGCTAAAACAACAATTCTTGGGGTGTTATCATGTGATTATTGGCGTACTTAGAATATGGGTATTGTCGTTTACTAATTTTAATGCTTAATTTAAGTGGGTTTAATCGATAGTTGTGTGTGAATCTATGAATTGTAGTTGAAAATGTAATTCTAGGTTAGTCTTCTGGGATTGCTTGAGAAAGAGGATTTAGAATCAAGGTTTTCGATTAATGATTGTAGTTATTGGGTTGATGTGGGTTCAGTACGAGATAGTGAATCCTAAACTCGATTCTACCTATCTTGCTCGAGAGAGTTGATAAATGAAGGTTTTGGGCTATTTACATAATTAAGCTTGTCGAGGTTCGAGAGAACTCACTTGAATTGTAATAGTTGTTCGAAAGAAAGCTATTGCATATATAGTATATTCTACCCACTGAGATTTAGCAATTGTTAGTGAATTTTAATTACCCATACAGCTAAATTAGCCTATAATCAATCACATCCCCGAGAATGCCTCTCTACTTGTTGATTCCCCTATTTGGATAATTGTTTTAGTTTATAATTGACAAACCAATCCCCTCATCTAACATTCGTTGTCAACCCTTTTGAGTTTTCTAAGTGTGTGCGATAAATTTCCTATGACCGATTAGACCACATTTGTAACTTCATAACTTAATTCGAACTTATACCACTCCTTGTGGGTTCGACCCCAACTCCTCGTTGGGTTTTATACTAGATTATGATCTCTTACACCTACTTTTAGATGAGCTGTTGTTAAGCATTTATCACCTCTCGATGGGGTGTATACATCGGTCTCCACGTTTAGCTGACGTGGTTTATGTCGGGTAATAGTATCCCCCACTGTCAGACTCCAACTGTATTTGACTAGGTTTTCAGTATATAATTCAACATTCAGTTTAGCATGGCATGTTCATGATTAGTACTTGGTCATTGCATTTAGCTTAGTTTTTCAGTTATGTATCAGCATTCTTCCTCATTTTATGTCATTGCTCAGTTATGCTTTGTTCAGTTTAGTATCTATATCTGGCATACTCAGTACATTCCAAGTACTGACGCATACTCTGCGCTACATCCTTTCATGATGTAGGTTCATGTACTCAACATCCAGATCACGCTTAGTCGATTCTCAATCCGACATCAGCAACTTTAGTGGTGAGTCTTCATACTCCGAGGACAATAGACATGCTTTTCAGTTTAGTCTTTTTATTCAGTTTTCAATTTTGTCAGAGTTGGCTGGGGGAATGTCCCAGCAGCTCAACTCAGTTAGTGGCTTTTCAGACATAGTAGTAGATTCAACTTGAGTTGTTAAGTGATTGTTTCAGTTATCGCTAAAATCTTAGTATGTTTTGCATATTCAAACTAGTTGGTTTTTTTTTCAATTTTCAAATATCCACTATTTTTAGCTCCCGCATAGTTCATTTTTTACTTAGTTATTTTCAGTATGCTTATGATATGCCAGACTCTGGATTAGCTTGGGGTCATTCGTGATCCTAGGTCTCGTGTTAAGCATAGAGGGTAGCCTCGGGGCATGAAAAACTTGGTATCAGAGCATTAGGCTCAAGAGTCCTAGTATGTCTAAATGCCGCACTAAGTAGAGTCTCTTTCATGGGTGTGAGCAAGCCACATCGTGAGTGAGATATGATTCAATTTCTCCTTTCTAATCTGCCGTTATGTGTTTTAGATCATGTGTCCTCGTATAGCTAATGGATGGAATGCTAATGTATGCAATGCTAATGCAGTTCCTCCAGTCCCGAAAGATGAGGTTACGAATGCAGAATTTCGGAATGTGATCCATCTCTTGGCTCAAATTGTGGCTAATCAGAACAATCACCAGGTCCCAGTTTCTATAAACAATAATGGTGAATTAGATGCAGCTAGGGTTCGAGACTTTGTTCGGATGAATCCGCCTGAATTTCTAGGGTCAAAGGTTAGTGAGGACCGACAGAACTTCATTCATGAGGTTAAGAAAATTCTTGGCGTAATGCAAGTGACTGGAACTGAGAGTGTTGAGCTAGCATCCTATCAACTTAAGGGTGTGGCTCATATCTAGTTCACTCAGTAGAAAGACAGCATGGGTGCGGAAGCAACTCATGTGACTTGGGATTGTTTTACTGGATCTTTTCTGGATAGGTTCTTCCCATGGAATTGAGAGATGCTCAGATGCAAGAGTTTATGAACTTGAAGCAGTGTTTAATGTCGGTCCAAGAGTATGGGCTGAAGTTCACCCAGCCCTCCAGGCATGCTTCACACATGGTTATTGATCCAAGGGCACAAATGAGTAAGTTCTTGTTTGGGGTATCAGATCTGGTGAAGACCGAGTGCAGGAATTCTATGTTGTTAGGGGATATGGATATCTCCTGACTAATGACTGATGCGCAACAGGTTGAGGGAGATAAGCTTAGAGAAATGACTAAGGATAACAAAAAGGCCAGAATAGGAAATTATGAATACTCACAACAAAAGTTAGGCAGTGGGAGTCGCTCACACTTTCAGCAAAGGTCTACAGCCCCAGCACTTTCATCAGCTAGTTCTCCATCCCCCAAGTTTCAACAGGATCAAAAAGGTAAAACATCAGGCTTTAAGTCTCGGAAGAGTACTTCAGGTAACAGAACTTTCCTAACTTGTCCAAAGTGTGGTAAGAACCATCTGGGGGAGTGTCTTGCAGGCAAAGAGGGGTGTTTTGGGTGTGGTCAGTCTGGCTATAGGTTGAATGATTTCCCTTCTACCAGGCAGGGTCAAAGAGGTAACAATAATCGTGCTCGGTCTACAGCTCTAGCAGCAGCAGGAGGTCACCTAAGTCAGCAGGGTGCTTTGTCTGGTACAGGTGGCAGTCAATGCCATAATAGGTTGTAAGCTCTCCAGGCTTGCTAGGACCAGGAAGTTTCTCCATATGTGGTCACTGGAATGTTACAAGTTTTTCATTTAGATGTTTATTCATTGTTAGATCCAGGGGCTATAATGTCTTTTGTAACTACCTATATAGCAGTAAACTTTGGTGTCAGTCCAGAAACTCTCTCAGAAGCCTTCTCAATCTCTACTCCAGTTGGTGACCCAGTTATCGCTAGACGGGTATACAGAAATTGCCCTATCACAGTTTCTCAACAATTCACTTCAGCAGACCTTGTAGTGTTTGAAATGGCAGATTTCAATATTTTTCTAGGCATGGATTGGTTACATTCTTTTTATTCCTTAGTTGATTGTCCAACTAAGATCGTTTGGTTTCAATATCCAAACGAGCAAGTCTTAGAATGGAAAGGTAGTATCTCATTGCCTACGACTCGATTCATCTCGTACCTTAAGGCCAGAAAAATAATTTTCAAAGGGTATGTCTATCATCTCTTTTGGGTTAAGGATTCTAACTCCGGAACCCCAACTCTTGAGTCAGTCCCTGTAGTAAATAAGATTCCAGAAGTTTTCCCAAAAGATCTTCCTAGAGTTCCTTCTGAAAGGGAAATCGACTTTGGAATAGATCTCAATATAGATACCCATACCATTTCAATTCTTCCTTATAAAATGGCTACAGCCGAAATTAAGGAATTGAAAGAGCAGTTGAAAGACCTTTTGGATAAGGGCTTTATCAGACCTAGTATCTCTCCATGGTATGCTCCAGTGCTATTCGTGAAAAAGAATGATGGTTCTCTCAGAATGTGCATGGACAATCAGCAGTTGAACAAGGTCATAATCAAGAATAAATATCCCATCCCTAGGATTGATGACTTATTCAACAAACTTCTAGGTGCAAGCTATTTTTCTGAGATAGACCTCAGATGTAGCTATCATCAGCTCAGAGTTAGAAATAGGGACATTCTGAAGACAGCCTTCAGGACTCGGTATGGTCATTATGAATTTGTAGTTATGTCTTTTGGACTAACAAATTCTCATGGAATTAATGAGCAGGGTGTTCAAACAGTATTTGGACTTGTTCGTCATAGTCTTTATTGATGATTTCATCATTTATTCTCAAAATGAGGAGGAGCATGCGACTCGTCTGAGGGTTGTTCTTCAAACTCTCAAAGATCGCGAGCTATTTGCTAAGTTCTGTAAATGGGAATTATGGTTATAGTCCATCGCTTTCCTTGGTCATGTGGTATCCAACGAAGGGATCTGAGTGGATTCTCAGAAAATTAAGGCAGTGCAACACTGGCCCAGATCTAACTCTCCAATATATATTAGAAGTTTCTTGGGTTTGAATGGTTAATACAGGAGGTTTGTTGAAGGATTTTCCTCCATAGCTTCCCAATTGACTAAGTTGACTCAAAAGAAGGTCAAATTTCAGTGGTTAGATGAGTGTGAGAAATCTCCTCAAAACTGAAGACTAGGTTAAATACAACTCATGTCTTGACTCTACCCGATGGTTTAGACGGTTATGTGATTTATTGTGTTGCATCCAGGGTCGGCCTAGGTTGTGTGTTGATGCAGCGAGGTAAGGTCATGACTTATGCATCTAGACAACTTAAGGTCCATGAGAAGAACTACCAGACTCATTACCTCGTGCTTGCAGCTGTAGTATTTTCCATAAAGATTTGGAGACACTACTCGTATGGTGTTCATGTTGATGTGTTCACAGATCATAAGAGACTCCAGTATGTGTTAACCTTGAAAGAGTTGAATCTTCATCAGAGGACATTGCTTGAATTCCTCAAAGACTTTGACATTAATGTGCTTTACCATCCAGGTAAGGCCAATATAGTGGTTGATGTTCTTAGAAGGTTATATATGGGTAGTGTAGCACATGTTGAGGAAGAAAAAAAAGAGCTAGCCAACGATGTTCACCGGCTTTCTCGCTTAGGAGTTTACCTTACAGACACATCAGATAGTGGGTTGATAGTTCAGAATGGGTCAGAATATTCATTGGTAGCGGAGGTTAAGGAAAAACATGATAGTTATCCTATATTACATATGTTGAAAGGTGTAGTTCATCAGCAGAAAGTTGAGGTTTTCTCCTAAGGGGGAAATGATGTGCTTTGTTACCAATATCGCTTATTTGTTCCTAATGTGGGTGAATTAAAGCAGTAGATCCTTACAGAAGCTCATAATTCCAAGTATTCCATTCATCTAGGTGTCACCAATATGTACCGTGATCTGCGGGAAGTCTTTTGGTGGAACGAAATGAAGAGGGACATAGCAGATTTTGTGGCTAAACTGTCAACAGGTTAAAGTAGAACATCAGAAACCAGGAGGTATGACTCAAGAGATTAACATTCCTACATGGAAGTGGGAAGTGATAAACATGTACTTCATTTTGGGTTTACCTCATACTCGTAGACATCATGACTCCATTTGGATGATAGTCGATAGAGTTACTAAGTCCACTCACTTCTTCGCTGTCAAGACTAGAGATTCAACGGAGGACTACACCAAACTCTGCATCAATGAGATAGTCAGGTTACATGGGGTCCCATTGTCTATCATCTTAGATAGAGGTACTTAGTTTACCTCTCATTTCTGGAAATCATATCAGAAAGGTCTTGGTACTCAGATAAATCTCAATATAACATTTCATCCACAGATGGATGGTCAAGCAGAGCGTACCATTCAGACGTTAGAGGACATATAGAGAGCTTGTGTGATCGATTTCAAAGGTAGTTGGGATGATCACCTACCTCTTATAGAGTTCACCTATAATAATAGCTTTCATTCCAATATTCAGATGGCCCCGTATGAGGCACTATATGGGCGTAGATGCAGGTCTCCGATTGGTTGGTTTGAAGTAGATGAAGCAGCTTTGATTGGGCTAGATTCGGTTCATGAGGATATGGAGAAAGTTCAGCTCATAAAAGATAGACTAAAAACATATCAGAGTCGACAGAAGTCCTATTCAGATATTAGGAGAAGGGACTTAGAGTTTGAAATCGATGATTGGTTTTTCCGAAAGGTGTTACCTTTGAAGGGGGTGATGAGATTTTATAAGAAAGGGAAGTTCAGACCTAGATATGGAGGTTGGCACAGAATCCTGAAAAGGGTTGGTAATGTTACTTATGAGTTAGAGTTGTCCGCAGAACTAGCAGGGGTTCATCTACTCTTTCACATTTCTTTGTTAAAGAAGTGTATGGGTGATCCGACATTGATAGTACCATTAGAGAGTGTGGTTGTGAAGTATAGTCTCACTTATGAAGAGGTGCCAATAGAGATTCTTGACCATCAAGTTCGTAGGTTGAGAAATAAAGATTCGCTTCAGTGAAGGTGTTGTGGAGGAGTCAGTCCGTAGATGGAGCTACTTGGGAAGAAGAAGCAACCATGAAGGCCAAGTATCCTCAGCACTTTCCTTCCGATTGCATTTCAGCTTTAGGTATTAGTTCCTTTCCAGTCTCTCAGTTTACTCTTGCATAAATTCATCCTTAGTATCTTGCTCCTTCAGTTTTTCATGCATTTCAGCATATTTGCATGTTCTTGTAACTCATTTCAGTTAGATATCAGTTTATATTATTTAGTGGTAGGGATTCCAACTCCTTCCCTCCATATGCAACTTGTTTAGACTTCATTCTAGGACGAATGACACTCAGGGGGAGATATTGTAACATCTCCAAAATAAAAACTAAGATTGAACAACAGAGAAGGGCAAACCACAGAAGGGGTCCACGTGCCGTGAATAGGACCACAGCCTGTCACCCTGCTAGTAGTAATGCACCCAGAAAAAGGTGAAACACCACGGACCATTAAACGCACTGTGGAGCTCCAAACGAGTCATGAAGTTGCCCTTGAGGGTGACACAAGACCACCATGGATACTTTGAAGTACCACGGTCCACTAAACGACTTGTAGAGCTTCACACAAGCCTTGAAGTGGCTAGTGAAAGAGGATTGATAGACTTTGAGGTTTGGGTCAACTTCAAACATCATATCTTTGAGTCTGAAATGAACTAGTTTCCCCACAACCTATCAAATTAAATGTCTTTGAGTCCTCTTTCTAACGCAACACAGTTTCCCTAATTTCTAGCATGGAGTAAAATGTTATTCTTGTTTTAGTAAAGCCTTGTCAGGCAAAACATCTTCACAACCCACTTTACGGGTTGTGGTGCTCATAACTGCCTGTAAAGCATGTCTTAAAGTCAATTTATCAGCTTTTAAGTGAGGTTTCACCCCCAAAGTCACTGGTTAAGCACCATGGACATCAAAATGGTCTGTGAAGCTCTACACGGACTGTGAAGTCGTCTGTGAAGGAGACATGGTAGATTTAGAGTTCATGGTCAACTTCAAACAGCCATATCTTTCAGAACAAACTTAATTAGGTGGCGCATGACCTATCAAATTAAAGATAATTGAGTCATTTTTCCAACGCCACCGATTTTCTATCATCCAAACTTGGAGTAAAAGGTTATGCCCATTTTAGTGAAGGCCTTGTGGGCAGGGAATTTTCATAAATGGCTTGACTGACCTTGGTCATAATGACGGCCCATGAAGCTTGTCTTGAAGCTACTTCGGCAGAATTTAAGTCAGGTTCACATTAGTCTTTTCCCCTATGCGTTGGGAACTTTAACCACATCGTTTAATGCTTAAACTACGTCATTTTACTCAGTCTATTCTTAACAAACTAGTCAAAAACTACCTAAAACCCTCAATCTCCTAAAATCACCCAACTTAGCGAAGAGAAGAGAAGAGAAAAGAAAGAGGTGACTAGCTCTTCCAAGAACAAGCAGAAGCGTTCTTCGAAGTTCAGCCCAGAAATCCAAAGTATTTCTCTGTAGGTTTCGTTAACAGGTATGTGGGATTTCACTAGTGGGTTCCTTTCATCCACTAGGTCCCTAGAATTTAGTCAGTTCCTTTATTCTACATTGCTTGTTTAGACCTAGGGTTTGTGAAATCTTGGGAATTTATTGATATTTTAGCTGCTATATAATCCATGGTCTAAATAACAATTTTTTTAGAAACTTCGAATAGTTCCTTGTATAAAACTCAGAACCCTGGTTTGTGTAAATTCTTAGTTCATGAATTATACTTGTTAGATTATGTTAAAAATAAAATCATGCTTAAGATTTTGAATGTCACATTCACATTATATAAATGTTGCATTCTCAGTTAGCATGTTAGTATTTTAAGCTATTCAGTATTTTAGTTACATTTTAGTCATATACATATTCAGTTAGGAGTAGACTTAGCACCGAGTTGAACTACGGTTCAACGTACCCTCATATTCCCAAAACTATGTGCCCGCGTAGGATTATAAGTCCCCTCTGTTGGGCATTAGATTTAGTGATCACACCAGTCATGCATTTATACCCCTGGCAAGGTATATTGAGTCCTCTCGATGAGGCGTATAGACGTGACTCCACGTTTAGCTCACGTGGTTTATGTTGGTTAATAGTAGCTCACATAGTCAGACTCCTAGTGCATTTGACAAGGTTTTCAATCTATACTTCAACATTAAGTTTAGCATGGCATGTTCATAATTAGTACTCTGTCATTGTATTCTACTTAATTTTTTAGTTATGTTTCAGTATTTACATTCTTGCTTAGTTTATGTCACTGCTCAGTTATGCTATTTTCAGTTTATATAGATTTGTTCGGCCTAGTATCTATATCTTGCATACTCAGTACATTCCAAGTACAGACACTTACTCCACACTACATCCTTTCATGATGTAGGTTTAGGTACTTAGCATCCAGATCACGCATAGATCATTTCTCTGTCCAGCATTCACAGCTTCAGTGGTGAGTCCCCATACTTCAAGAACAATAGACATGCTTTTCATTTTAGTCTTTCTATTCAGTTTTCAGTTTTATTAGAGTTAGCTAGGGGAAATGTCCCAGCAACTCAACTTAGTTCGAGGGTTTTTAGAGATAGTAGTAGATTTAGCTTGAGTTGTTAAGTGATTGTTTCAATTATCGCTAAACTGCTAGTTTGTTTTAAATATTCAGACTAGTTGGGTTTTTTTCCCATTTTCAGATATCCACTATTTTTAGCTCTTGCATAGTTCATGTTTAACTGAGTTTTTTTTCAGTTTTCTTATGATATGCCAGACTCAAGGTTAGCTTGGAGTCACTCATGAACCTAGGTCCCGTATTACGCCAAGGAAGTAGCCTCGGGGCGTAACAAGGAACTTCGACTCTAAGCTAAAACATATTCAAAGCATCATAAGGAAGATAGGAACTAAACATTAAAGCCCAATATGCATGCACTTACATGATTACTCATGTCAGAGGAGGAAATACCATCTCCAAGCTAAAAGCATGCTCATATCATCATATCATGAAACTCATATGCAAATCATACTCAAATGCACATATCCAAGGAGGAAACATCAACTCCAAGCTAAGCATGTTCAACAATTCATCTCATGAAGTCTATAGGCAACTCATACTCAATGCACATCAACATGAGGAAAACCAATCATATAAACTCATTTTCTTTCAAAATTCAAGTTTTTCATGAACATGCATACAAATAAGGAATCATGGGAATATCTAAAACACATGACACCAAAAGAGAGAGTAAATCATGAGGAACTTATTACCTCCAGCTAGAATAGGAGTAGAAGGAAAAAGATGAGGATATCGGGAAATCATATCGGTCTCGGCCTCCCTAGTAGCACCCTCAACTAATTTATTCCTCCACAACACTTTCACGGAAACAACTTCTTTATTTCTCAACTTCTTGACTTGCCGGTCTAAATTCACTATAGGAACTTCCTCATAAGAACTCCCGAACCTTCTAAGGGAACTATAGATGTTGGATCTCCATCACATTTTTTTCAACAAGGAGACATGGAAAAAAGGATGCACTAATGTCCAATCATTAAGAAACTTTAGCTCATAAACAAGCTTACCAACACGCCTCAAAATCTGATATGGGCCTACATAACGGGAACTAAGCTTTCCTTTCTTCTTAAATCTCATTACACCCTTCATGGGTGAGATTTTCAAGTAAACCCAAGGGTTAACATCAAACTCAAGATCTCATCTTCTAACATCAGCATAGGACTTTTGTCGACTTTGGGCTATTCTCAACCTCTCTCTAACAAATCAAACTTTTTTCCATCTCCTCATAAACTAATTGGGTCATATCAATGCAACTTCACCCACTTCAAACCATCCTATATGAGATCTACACCTCCTAACATAAAGATCATCAAATGAAGCCATACTAATACTCGAATGGTAGTTATTATTATAAGTAAACTCAATCAATGGCAAATGGTCACCCCATCACCTTTAAAATCGATGACATATGCTCTTATCATAACTTCCAATGTTTGGATAGTACGCTCCATTTTCCCATCAGTTTGTGGATGAAAAGTCGTGCTAAGCTTAACACGAGTACCAACACCCATTTGTAAGGATTTCCAAAATTGAGTACCTCGATCAGAGATAATAGACAAGGTCACTCCCTCAAATACAACTTAGCATAGTCCTCCACCGAATAAGAAATCTTGACGGGAATAAAATGAGCTGATTTCGTCATTCAATCTACTATAACCAAAATTAAGTCATGTTGTTGATGGGTTCGAGGAAAACCAACAATAAAGTCCATATTCACATCCTCCTAATTCCAAGTAGGAATGCTAATATCTTGGGATAAACCTCCCAATTTCCGATGCTCAACATTCACTTGTTGACAATAAGAACATTTAGTCACAAATTGCGAAATATCCTTCTTCATCCCATTCCACCAATAGATCACCCATAAGTCATGGCACATCTTGGTGGCTCCCACGTGAATGGAATACCGAAAACTATGGGCTTCTAATAAGATTTGTTCCCTTAAGTAATCAACATTAGGAACATACAAATGACCTTGATATCTAAGTACACCATATCCCCCTTGGGAGAAAGCCTCTATGGACTTTTTAAACATCGCCTCTTTTAATTCAACCAAAATTGGATTAAGACCTTGCTTGGCTTTCACATCTGCCACAAAAGACAATTTGGAACCATTGTGGACCATAACACCACCCCTAGTCTAGTCCACTAACTAATCACCCAGCCGAGCCAATCTATGAACATCTCAAACCAACTCCTTCTTATCTTCTTCAATATGAGCAACACTGCCCATAGATAACCGACTAAGAGCATCCGCCACCACATTCACTTTACTGGGGTGATAGAGAACAATCATATCATAATCTTTCTATAACTCAAGCCACCTTTTTTGGCGAAGATTTGGATCCTTCTCATTAAACAAATATTGCAAAATCTTATGGTCGGTTAACAAATCTACATGAACACCATACAAATAGTGCATCCACATCTTTAAGGACAAAACAATAGCTGCTAGTTCAAGGTCATGGGTAGGATAATTCTTTTCATGAACCTTAAGTTGCCTTTAAGCATAGGCAATAACTTTCCCATTTTGCAAAAGTACACATCCTAATACAATTCTCGAGGCATCACAATAGACAACAAAACCATCAATCCCTTCCTGTAAGGTCAACAACGGAGCGAAAGTCAATCTATCCTTCAATTTCTGAAAACTCTTCTCACAAGCTTTGGACCATATGAACTTAGCCTTTTTTCGAGTCAATGATGTCAATGGAGAGGCAATCGAAGAAACCCCTCAACAAACCTTCTATAGTAGCCAGCTAAACCCAAGAAAAGCCACAAATCTTAGCAAAAACTCACGTTTTGTAAACTTTACAAAGAGTTGTTATTCCTTGAGAATTTACAACACAATTCTCAAATAGTCAATCTGGTCATCTTCACTTTTCGAATATATTAGTGTATCATCAATGAACACAATCACAAACATGTCAAGATATTGTCTAAACACCTTATTCATTAAATATATAAATGTCGTCGGAGCATTAGTATGACCAAACCACATTACCAAAACCTCAAAATGACCAAACAGAGTTTGAAGGGTTGTCTTCGGAATATCATCTTCCTTCACCCTCAATTGGTGATAACCTGACCAAAGGACAATCTTAGTCACTTACTCCTTGGAGTTGATCAAACAAATCATCTATCGTTGGAAGAGGATACATATTATTAATGGTCACCTTGTTCAATTGGCAATAGTCAATACACATATGGAGAGAACCATCTTTATTTTTAACAAAAAGAACGGGGCACCTCATGGAGAGATACTCGGTCAAATTAAACCTTATCCAACAAATCTTTCAATTGTTCTTATAACTCATTTAGTTCTGCCGGAGCCATATGGTAAGAAGGAATATAAATCGGTTGCGTATCTGGGAGGAGATCAATACCAAAGTCTATTTCCCTTTCGGGAGGAATACCGTCATCTTGAAATACTTCCAAAAAACTCATTAACCACGGAGACCCACTCAAGAGTAGAGGTTTCACAATCCATATCCCTCACCCTAACTAGATGGTATATGCAACCCTTAGCAATCATCTTTCTAGCTTTTAGAGAAGAGACAAACTGACCCTTAGGCTTAGAATTACCCCCTTCCTATTCTAGGATAGGCTCATTCGAAAACTGCAACTTGACTACACGAGTTCTACAATCAACAGAGGCATAACAAGAGTGCAACCAATTAACACTAAGAATAACATCAAAATCTAGCATATCAAGCTCTACCAAGTCAACCAAAGTAATTCTATGGGACAAGGAAACCATACATTTATTAGACACCCTCTTAGCCACAATAGAATCACCAACATGAGTAGAGAAAGAAAAAGAATCTAAAAACACATCTGAAAGAACATCAGACCTCATAACCACATATGGCGTCACAAAATACAAGGTAGCATCGGGATCAAGTAAAGCATAAACATCAAGTTGGAAGACTTTTAACATACCGATAGACACATCGGGAGAACCCTCATGTTCATCACGACTCTTGAGTGCATAGAATCAATTTTTCTTAAGAGCATTTAAACCCAAACCACTAGGAGGAGCTTACTTTCCCTCTCTTCCTTTAGCTGTAAGCATTGGGTAATCACTCATGTTATGACCACTTTTAGCACAACCACTTTTTCCTTTGGTTGTAAGCTAGGCAGTTACCCTCCTGCTTCTTTCCACACCTACCACAAATAGACATAGGAAATGAAGATCCTCTACCATTCCCTCCTTGAGACTTAGGGATAGACACCCTATATTTGTTGATCTTAGGAGGATCATTGAAGGAACCTTGGCCAGAAACCTTTGTCGAAATCTAGGACCACGATATATGTAACACCCCAAAAATTCTATGACTTAAGATAGAGCCTCACCTTATGTAAAATGACTTAAAAATAGTTAAAATGATGTTTATAAACCTAAACTAATGTAATTTACTTGGTTTGGAAGAGTAAAAGTCTGAATGTAAAAAAATGACCACGATGTCCGAAAACTAGAGAAGAATGTGTTCTAGTGTGTCCTTAGGTTTTGGCAGGTTTGGGAGTGTCGTATGATAGTATAATCTTGTAAAAAGAATTAAAATAGGTAAATATTTGTTTATAGGGTCAAAAAAATTGAATACGCCGCCCCGGGACCACCCTAAAGGGCCCCAAAGGGGACCCCAACCTTGGACAAGCAAGCTGCCAAAGCAGCTTGCAAATTGCTCTAGGAGGGAACAAGGGCGCGTCGCGGACTTGCTCCCCCAAGGATCAAAAAGTTTGTTCATGACATAGTCGTGTCGCAGACTCTACTGTCTCAAAATTTAATTCCAAATATCTTCAGGGAACAGCTCCGCGTCGCGGACTTTTTTCGCAACAAAAATGCAGAAATTCAGAAATCTATTTTTACTTCATTAAAGAGTCCATTTAAGTCAGGGCTATTTAGGGTACTTTAGGGGACGTGTATATAATGATTTTTAAATCAATTTACCTCACTTTTATCACTCAAACACAAATCCACAAAGACTTAAACCTAAAGTTCCTCCTTCTCTCTACTCTCTCTCTCTTCTTAAGAACTCCATTGAAGAAGATTGGAGCTTCAAGAAGAAGATCAACTCTCCAAGGTTTCAACTTGGATTTTCCTGGTTAATTCATCAATAAGGTATGGTTGCTTATCACTCTTCGGATTCCTTTCCCCAAGAGGCCCCTTCAAGATGAATTTCAAAATCTCCAATTTCTAGGTTTCAATCCATAAACGTGGGTCTTCTTTCTAAAGTTAAATTGATGTTATAAACTGACTTTGATTGATGTTATATGAACAATTATGGATGAATTTATGTTTTATTGGTGTTTTCTTGAAGAATTCCCCATGAGACCCATGTTTCTCCTTCTTTTCCTAATTCCAACCCTAGTTTGTGTTGGATATTGAATGAAGGCTATGGATTGAATGTGATGTTATGTAATTCATGTTTGTATGATGATTCTACCCTAGGTTATGTATAATTTCTATGAAATTAGGGTTGAGTCTTTGAATGAAACTGTGAAGGCTATGAAGGGAATATGTCAATTGCTTATATTTATGTTGATTATGTTATTAATTCATGAATTACCTTGTATTATGTATTGGTTATGAATTTCTTGGTAATTGAAGTATGGATGTCCCACGAAGGGCAAGAAGGTATGAAGGTTGGTTCTCCTTTGAACTCAAGTATGAAAGGTGAATTACTTAGATTGTAATGATGCTATACCTAATGTGTTATTATGGTGTTGATGACCTAGTTCCTCATCCTTAACCCTCTATACTTCAATTAGCTATGAAGTATGTATGTATATTTTGGTATGATTTCTATATGATTGAAAGGTAGTTCTCATGATTGTAGTATAATGTAAAGTGAAAGGTTTACTCACTTGCTATGTGTCTCTAAAGTGAAAGGATTGTTACTCACTTATGAACACATATGAGCTATTATGATAAGATGTCTGCATAAGAGTCTAGTACAGGCTAATGTGAACTTATGTGATGACTAAAGATGATTACAAAAGGGAATCAGATGCTTAGCACCGAAAGGGCATGTAAATGAGATGGGGGTCTCACGTTTAGTAAGTCAGACTCCCCACATGGGTTTCCTCATGTTTAGCAAGTTCGAATTACCTACAGTATGTGTTGTCTCATGAGATGGAAACCCCCACGTTTAGTAAGTTAGGATTTCTAGAAGAAATCTCCTTGACCCTTAACTATGTGCCCACATAAGACTCTAGCTTAGTGGATCCACCTAGATAGCTATGTACGAATGGTTACACCTTAGGCAAGTGTTAACCCTCTCTTTTCGGTGTGGGAGTAAAACACCGGATTCCATGTAGCTCTCATGGTCTATGTCAGTTATTGCAATATTTCTCAAATGTAAAAGTAAATGAAGGTATGAAAGGTGTGAACTCTTACTAGGGCTTTCTTAAGGGTTTCTACATAGTTTAAGGGAGGGTATGGGACTTCTCTTGCACATTGCACATTGCACATTGCACATTGTGGGATCCTAAGAGATGGTTGTAGTAGTGTTCTCTTATGATAATGATGATTAGGATTTATGTATGTTGAAGCTATGTTATGTATGATCATTATGAATATGGTAAGTTATGATGAAAGATGATCTTATGAATATATGCATGAAGTAGGTTGCTTAATGTGATACTTGGCTTTGAATATGGTTATGGGATTCTATTCTTTGCTTTGCACTAGTATTTCTTGGGTTGGCTACATGTTGGGATGATATTATGTTGGTTTGGACTATGATACTTAATTATGTGCATATTGGATTTACTTGGCAAAAAGCATGTTTGGAATAAAATGTTCTTTTATGCATGTTTCAACGGTTTTTATGCATAGTAGCCATACTTAGTGCGTGCGTTGTTGTCACGACCCGGGAGCACCCCCAAGTCGTAACCGGCGTACTCGACCTCGAAGAGGTCTAATACAAGCCTCTTAGCATTCATTCATCGCATAGACACTAAAAACATAATGAATTTAAAACTTTCTTTACCAAGAAAACATTTAATTAAAAAATAGCAAGCGGAAGACTTTCT